>RBNI01004884.1:0-13306 GCA_003990745.1 Jimgerdemannia flammicorona | reverse complement strand
TTTTTTTTCACCTATAGTAATTACAAATAATCTTATTATCAATCTTAGCACAATATTATCAGATTTCAGAACAAAGATTGCAAGAAGTATGTGGGAAGTATCATCAGTATTATAAATTGTTAAAGATTAATTAGTTGATATGAGTACTTAAATATACTATATATATATATATATATATTTGTATATATATTTATATGAGTACATTTAGTATATAAGTTATGTGGCAGATTCTGATTCAGATTAAAGAATTTGGATTGAGTAATTCAGATTGAGTGATTTGGATTAAGATTTAGATTGAGTGATTCAGATTAATTTAAGTTAGCTCAGATTGTTTTGGATTTAAGATTCAGATCAAACTGTCACATGACAAATCAAATCTGGATTTGATTTAAATCAACTCATTCAGAGCACTAGCTATCAGAATAAATTATACAAAAATCAATACAAAACTCTATTATAAAACTGCTATCAAACAAGATAAGACTTCTATCAAATAGTATATCGAACCATACTTAGAAGCAAAGATACAAATCACATATCACAATATATCAATAACATCCATGGGATTATTCTCCAGGCTTTGCTGGATAGAGCTGTCCCTAGAAAACAAAATAATGTTGGTTAATAATGAGCAATTCTGGCTCAAGTCATCCGATATGTCAGCTATAAGAGAAGGGGGACGAATGCGACTATTCCCGACTTCCCCCCCCCCCCCCCCCCCTCTTTTCCTCGGGGGGGTTTTTATTTTATTTTATTTTATTTATTTATTTTTGCGCTAGTTTGAGCTGTATGGGAATTGTCTTTGTCGCAGCATCCATAATGTTGTTTGATTAAACGGCCTTTTTCTTTGCCAGTCCAGAACTGATTATTGCATTGTGGAAAATGAGCTTCTATTTGTCTACATTATCCTTGTTCATCCATTAAACCCCATCTCAGCTCCCCTCAATCTCCACTCTTCTGATCTCTCCGTTCGGACCCACCAACAAACACGTCGCTAGCCCACTCGCTTGCCTCCCGACCTTTTCCTCTGCCAGCCTAGCCGCCGCGCGTCTCCGCTCCGTGCCGACGTACGCGCTCCCCAGCGGCTCGCCTCCGCACGCGACAAGGCGCCACCCGACGCCAACGTGGAAGATGCCGACGCGGTGCGCATGACGCATCTGGTAAACCTCGACGATACCGCGACGCGGAGAATGGATGACAAGGAATAGGAGAACACGCTGATGGTTGGTGGTATGTGTCGAGGGCCGTGGTTCTTTCTTCTTGTCTCCGTCTTCATTGGTATTGGGTTGCTTTGATTTGAGGTCGGCTTCCAACACTTCCACCCATCCGCATACGGCCCCTCGTACTCCCTTGAACATGCGAATCATTTCTCCTTCCTCAATGTCCAGTAACATCACGCGCCCCAACGAATCTGTCGTG
The DNA here is from genome assembly GCA_003990745.1 of Jimgerdemannia flammicorona. Lineage (NCBI taxonomy): Eukaryota > Fungi > Mucoromycota > Endogonomycetes > Endogonales > Endogonaceae > Jimgerdemannia > Jimgerdemannia flammicorona. Next base: position 11,887 of record RBNI01004884.1, on the reverse strand, counting down.
ACGGCGAGGGGGTGTCGCGCAGAGCTTATGGTGGGTGGTGAGAGCAAGATATACAGAATGCGTCTGTTAGAATCGGCGAGAGAGAGCACCGAGGTGATGGGCGTGGCGGGAGCAATCTGCACGGGTGGTGGGGCCGGGATGAATTGGGCGGGGACGGGTTGGTCGCCGGCAGGCAAATTCGGGCGCAAATTAGAGGGCCCAGACCACCACGAGCGCGCGAAGGAGAAGACTGCGCTTGTGACCTTGGAGACAACCATGGTGGCCGCGGAGACGGCGGAAAGGAGGGGACGGCTGGAATCGTTTGTAGTGTAATAGGATAGCATTGGACGAGCACCGACGGCAATGTAGCGTGCCGTCGCGGAGGAGGTGAATGGATAGGAGGTAAGTGAATTTGGAAGACCAGAGGTGGTGTGGGAGGCTGACGACGTCGAAGGGCCTGGAAACGACATAGATTGATGAGTTTATCGCAGGATCAAAATCGCATGTAGACTTGAATAGCAAATTTATCCAAAAAAAAAAAAAACCGCATTCATTTACCACAACTGACGACGTCCAAGATGTCTTGTTGGCCCTGAAATGACCATTTCTTGTACGTGAAGGACATTGGACCGCGAGTGACATCTGTATCGAAAGAGATATTGATTTGAACGCCTCAAAAATATATAAACAAGTAGCTCGATGTGTTTATATACTTTTCCTTGCACAATACTAGCACAAACGAAAGCAACATACCAATCCCACTTTCCCTCTGCCCTTCGCAAACCCTCAGCACCATCCACAAGCTTTGCCCATCAATGCTTACGACCCGTCCACCATCAAACAGGATCGTGATTTCCTCGTCATCGGTCGCTGGGGCCTGCGTCCGGGGTGGTAGTTTGATCACCGGTGGCGGAGTCCGCAGTTTGATCGCCAGCACAGGGGACATATCCAGGAGTTGCGAGGTAAGAAGAACGCCAGACTAAATGCAGAATATGATAATATAAGTGATCTTATGCCGCGATCTCCGGTATTGACGCCTGAATGAAACGAGCAGTCTTCCGCTTACTTGGGTGAAGAATCGTATCCAGCCCGTGCTATATCCCACAAGCACAAAAATCTGGCTACGATTGGCACGTTGTAAAAGTCATGGTTCAATTGCGCAAGGAAAATTAGTTATGCAGCACATGAGTAATTCTTTCATACTGCAATATTCAAAATCGAGGTCGAGCAGATCCACGAAATTATGCCAGTCGATCCTGCACAATCTTCGTATCCCATCTCCCTATTCATGAAGCAAACCCATATGCGAACAGAGCACAAACGGAGAGTGATTTGAAACCTACCTCTTCCGTATTGATGGTACGAACAACGGTAAGCATAAGATGGCCGTTATCGTTTCCCTGCATGTTAAAGTCGTTTAAGACCGTAAATGAGTCGATCGATCAGGCCAATCAGCGCTAACATTCAGACGACCTTAACTCCGGGGCGCGTACCGGGCAAGGATTCTGGATGGGACCAGGAAGCGTCATCGGCAGCAGGCGACCCGTAATCGGAAAATGAGCCCCTGCAGAAACTTCCCACGCCCAATGCTTCACTCACCCCGTATCCTCGCACCCCGATCCCTGGCCCACGGCTACGAACTGGTTCTCCTCCTCGTGCATCCGGAGCACGACAAATTTGTTGTTGTGTGCGAGTACCATGTGAGCGCTATCACCCGCAGGAGAGATCAGGTATGGTTCTGTGGTCGGCCCAGCGGCATGCGATAAAATTGATGAGAGAGGCGCACGTCTATTGTTGGTGGAGGGTCTAACATGAGAGCCGGCGCCTTTCCCCTCCTATAGCAATGTGTGAACAAGGTCAGATGGGCGTCCGGGTGCATTGTTTCGTGGTAAACAGGTGAACGAAGGAACGTGATAAAAGGTGAACGAAGGAACAAATATACCATACCTCTTCGTCACCCCAACCCCAGTCTTCATCCCAACCGTCTCCCGCTAGAGGAATAAGTATTTCATACACTGAACCACACTGTCACGAAGGCTCGGTTTCCATCCACTACACTGCAGCAGCCATGAGGCGCGCTAGCCCAGCGCTTCCAACGCACCTTCCTCATCCTTGGCCGGCTCGCTGATGTGAGTGGTAGCGGGGGTGGGTAAGCGACCAACCAATATTGCCAGAACGGGCGGGGGAATGTTTGAATGGGGTTGCAGCAGACACCTTGCGACGGGCATTGTTGGCAGTGAGGGAGTAAGGCAGTGAAGCGGGAAGTAGTCACATGGAACAAAACTTGGTTTGGTGGCTTTGCATTTTTAACTATATTAAATCCGTTTATTCAAAAAATTTCGTCTATTTCTTCATCTTTTTCGTTGCTTGGCCTCTAGCTTTGGGTGCCACGGCTTCTTGCTTCTTGCGTTTCAGCTTTGCAACCTGGAAGAACGTATATACATCGCGTGTTATTGCATGGTTCCTCCCACGGCATAATAGAGGGGGGTCAAAAAAAGAAAGGCGACATACTTCCGTTGCTCTCTTAGTCTTGCCATACTGAATCTTGGTATACAAGTTCTTCTGTCTCTTGGACATCATAATCTTGGACATCTCCTTGGCATCCTCTTCTTCCACCTCCTTCGCCGTCCTCTTTTTACTCACTGGTGCCGTGGGCCCCTTCTTCGCCCGTTTCTTTTTCTTAGCCGCCTGCTGCTGCTGATACTCTGTAAATGGAATCCCCGCAGCTTCGGCTTCCAATTCCAGTTGGTGATCATCCCGTTCTGACACATCCAATTCGTCATCCTCCTCCTCTTCCTCCTCTTCCTCTGGATCTTGATGCTCTATTCCTTCACCTGTCACCCCACCCTCCATCTCCTCCGTCTGTCCCTCAAACGCCTCTTCCAGTTCCTGACCTTCGTCCTCCTCTCCAAGATGAGGCACATAATCTCCCTCCCTCGCTTCCACAAATGGACTCAGGTGGGGCGGCAGCGTCTTTCCTAGCTCGTACGCGTCCGTCCGCAATATTTTACGCGCGTTGATACAGTCATATACCCACTGCGGTTGCACGTATTTTCGCGCGAGAAACCGGTGACCCTGCGTCGGACGATCCGAGATTTGATGTGTGATGCGTTCGTCGTTCTCGGCATAGGGGGACCCTGACCCCGTGGTGGATTCCCATGCGACCTGGCCACCTAGAGAGCGGATGGCGAATTCGAGCGAGTGGCGCGGTGTCTCGCGCGAGAGAAAAATGACACACTTGGAGAAGAGAGATTGAAGGGAGGAAATCTCGGTCGAGGCAGATTGAATATCGCGGAGCGTGATGGTTGTCGAGTTGATAGAATCGTCAGGTGTGGGTGCCGCTGCTTTAAATTCGTCAAGAACCGTGTCTTCATCGTCTGCTGTAGTCTGTGGGGCGGAATCATCAGAGTTCTCTTGTAGGTGCGCGAGTTTCTGAGGGAGGGTCTTTAGGCGCTTCCCGGACTCTGCAAGCCGAGCCTGTTTTATTTTATTTTTATTTTATTTTATTTTTTAAAAAAAAAGAAAACCTTGTGAATATGAGCATTTATAACCATAGATTACGAACTTTAACTTGATAGAAAAAATATGTAGGATGGTGACCTTCTCCTCTGGACTCTCTGTTTCCACTCCTTCCATCTTATCCGCTTGACTCTCGTCTACATTCTTACTGACAGCGGCGCCGTGATTGGCGGCCTCAATGACCAATGCGTTCAAGCCTACTGCCCCGGCCTCTTTAATCACGTCCAATTTCGGCGGATAAACAAGGTTAACGTCATTGAATAGTTTGAAATTGACGAAGCCAACAAGTGTCTGGTAGAACTCAAGAAACGTGAGCATGACGCGAAAATCAACGTCCGTTGGCATCTGAATGCGTCATAAGATCAATTTACGAAAAGCACAACTTTAGCTCTAATGAATCAATGTGGAACAACGGTGTTAATCTATACTGAGAACGAAGAAATTACCGTCTGCGCAAACTGATATGGCACAAGCCAGGTCACCGTTTGGCCCTTGATCTCCGCCTGGTAATAAATCCCTTTGATTGATAAGAAAACCTTTCTTAAGCTTTTGGAATGTATGATGTAGTGTTGGAACTCGGCGGTCAACCGCTGGCAACTGGAGATCGTTTCGGTTTTGATTTGCCCGGTCGTTGGCATCGGGGCAAACAAGAAGAGCATGCAAAGGGCATCATCGAGGTCGCGGATGGCATCGGTAAATGTGGGGTATCTGAGTAGATGCATATAATTCAAATGAAGACATGTGTTATATTACGAACCAACCATTCCAAACATGCGATCCACAAGAGAAATCCATTCGAGGTACACCAACCGTTCTTTGATGATGTGGTCCAAAGTATACATGGGCTTATTTTCTGCCAGAACTTTGGCCGTGCTGTATTGACCCTTTGCAAGTACTTTGCTCAGCTTCCTGGCGAAAGTTTTGTACTCTCGGAACTTCTTGAGGACAGGTTCATGGAGAATGTATTGGATGTCCTTCGTATAATAGAAGGTGGTAGGCGCTGTTGAGCCCTTATTGGCCTTCTTCTTATTTCTAGGTTCACGTGGGTAGATACCCTTAAGGATACATAGCCGTCTGGATTGCGATAAAAGTTTCGTCAGGTTGAACTGTCGACATGACGCATACAGACGAAGCAACTTTAGCCTATTGCGATGCGGTACCTAAAGTCTGCAAGAGAAATTTGGAGCTTCTTCACGGCCTGCGTCCTTGTGATATAATTGATAGCAGCTCCAGCTCTGCCTTTCTTCTGGATTTGACCCATGATGTCTGTCGCCTGTGAGAAGTGAAAGGCTTCTGCACAACCGCAAAAAGCAAGAAAAAAAGAGAAAAAAGGTCACGTGGCTCATGACGGTCACGGCCCAAACCAGGTAATGTATATATACATAATTTGGGTGGAAGGCGACACTTTATGGAACTAACAGATCCCTATTATACAAATCTATGGCTTAGATTGCATCATCGCAAGAACTATCTGGAATCAATATACAAATTATATCATTAACCATCATCATACTCGTCGTCATCACTCTCTGCAACCCGATTTACCCGCCTGGACCTTCGCGATACCCTTGATGTCGATGAGCCGATATCCTCCTCATTAGCAGCACCCCCATCCGATTCGCTCGGAACGCTTCGCCCTCGCGTCAACCGGGTGCGCAACGGAATCGATGCGGCAGGGCTCGATGTAGCGGAGGGGACTTTATGATATGCGACTTTTAGCCGTATGCGTTGTACGCGTTGGGCCTGTTCTTCTTCCTCGTACTCGCCGTCTTGGGAGGATCTGGCAAGATAAAACGGAATCACGCATGTTGAGATCAGCACGTTTGTTGACCTACTAATTGGCGATTGGAGATGCCACTTGCTGCTTCGGATTCTGGTCGACATTACTCACCCTTCGTGGCCATTCAGCTCCTGTAGCGCGTTGTTTTCGTACCCATTGTCTGGTTGGATTTCCTCGTCCTCTTCATCACCATTTTCTGTCGCCTGATACTCGTCCTGTGACTGGTCCTCCTCCTTCGGTTTTACCTGTCGCAATACCTCCAAAGGTTTGGTCCAATCTACAGATGGTAAATAATATAATTAACAGTAATCTGAAATTGTTTCAAGGTCAATTAAAAAATGCCGAGAAATACCTTCCACCCGAGTTTTGAATAATCTTTGCAATTTGGTTGCCGCTTGGAATATATCCGATCCAGATTGATTATATTTATGAGCATTTTTGGTGATTTGCTCGAAATCACATACGACGGCCTGGAACACAATATAAACAATCAGTCGTGAGGATGGGCCGAATGTTTTCGGACGACCTATTCTCGATTATGTGCTTTCGTTACCTTCGTCCTCCGATACCAATTTTTCACTAATCGGTCAAGAACGAAATCTACACATGAAGGGTACGCCACTACCGTAAGATAGTCTGGTACCGCCTTGAAATCAACAGTTTCCACAAACACCTCAAACTCGTCCTCGTTTTTGAGCCAGCAGAGGACGTCTTTGATACGCTGCTTCTCGTGTTCAGGCACTTGCTCAGTCTCGGTGTAAATGTCATTAATCTGAAACTCTGGTCGCAAGAGCTCCCATGGTGATAGATTCTCAGGTTCGGATCCGTTGGTCCTGGGGACGAGAAAAGAAAAAAGCGGGGTGAGGAGGGGTGAAAATCCAAGTTCGTTGGGATGAATGTTATTTCATAGAGAACGATTTTTTTTTTTTTTTTTTTTTTTTTTTTTTTTTTTAATGCTTATTGCTCACCATGCAACTCGGAAACATTGCCATGGACTCTGAATCTGGGCCTTTTTCCACAATTTACCGGTGTCGATCCTCTCTACAATCTTCCCTCCCCAGAGCTCATCCCCATACAATGCGTTTACATCAGCGCCAACGTCAAACCGCTGTCTCATGCCATCAATAAATCGTGAGAACAAGATGATGAAATCTGGCATTCCTTCCTCGTCGCAGAAATCAATGTGAAGCTCTCCTTTGATCACATGCCACTCGGGCGCTTCTTCGGTCCAAAGCACCTGTTCCGCATTCCTTAGGTCTAATAGCCGCATCTTGAGGCGACACCACGTTGGCGGACCAATATGCCATTCGGTTTTGATGACTTCTCCAAACATGACTGCGTCAGCTGTGTCGAAAGGGCCATTCCGGGAATTAAATTTACTTGTCATGGAGGAGCGATCCCAGTACTGCTGGTGACCTTGACCAAAGTAAGCAACATGATCCCCGAGCTGTGGATGGTACGGTGAGACCCTTGGTGTCGTGCTGCTAATCCAATCAGAGGGCATGAAGTGCTGAAGTTTGAGGTTTGGCGGTATTTCGTCTATCATGTCGTCATCAGCGGCACCATTAACACGTCCTTTCTTCCTCCTACCACGACTAGCAGATCCGTTTGTAGAAATTTTTGACACTAGTCGTCGACGTTTTTTTGGCGTTCTTGACGACCCTTCTCCTGCATCATCGTCCTCGACGTGCACAATCTCATCTGCAATGTCATCACCATCGATATCAATATCTTCAATCTCAGACTCGCTCTCCTCATCCTCATCCATTGATATGTCCGACTCCTTGTATTGCACAGCGTGCCTTCTCCTAAGCCTTCCGCCAGGTCGCGTAGATGTCTGCGAGAATTCCTCGTCGTCTTCATCAACATTCCGTTTCCGCTTGTTTCGCTTCCCCCGCCGATCACCGTTCCTGCCAGCAAGCTTGCTTCCGCTCCGTGGCGCACGACGTTTGAGACGCGATTTACGCGGACTCCCGGTCCGGCTCCTTCGCTCGAGATATGACCCATCACCGTCATCATCCTCAACGAATCCCGCGTCGTCATAATCGCGTCCGTGGCCTCCAAGATCGTCAGATAACGATTCTCCAGCATCATCTTCCTCAGACTCAGAATGTTGCACACCTTCTTGATAATCTTCATCGTCGTCTTCGGCCGGTAGCGGAACAATTGGCACATCGATAGTCATAGGGTCCTCCTCATCATCGTCTTCCCTCACGAAGTCCTTTCTCATCTTATATATTTTGGCCCTATCAATCTTAGGTATTGCAGCGATCGCCTCAGCTTTAATTCTGCAATATCATGACAACATTTGCGTCAGACGATGGAGCCTAAATGAAAATATTTCTTAAAATAGCATACTCTTGGCTTACTCACTCTTCCTTTTCTTGCTCATACCAAGCCAATCTCTGCTCCTCTTCGCGCTCTAACACCCCCGGAGGCAACGATGTAGAAAAATCGAGCCCTATAAAGGGGGGGTTTAGCTACAAATCTCGTTGCCATGATTTGGGAATTCTATCCCAACTTACCGAAATTTTTGTGTTTCTGTTGCGCGTAAGGCATACCGCCCCAATTGAGGATGTCGCCCCGCTCCGTGAGATGTGGCGCAATCTGTATTTGTATTCACCATTCAACAAGCCGTACGAATACAACTTTGAAGACAATATCAAGGCTATTCGAACCACGAACCTGCGACTGTTCGTCCACGAAGTTCCAGTTATCGTCATACCGAACAGGTAGATAGTCGGTCCAAAACTGTTGCCCTGTCTGTGCCCAGGTTTGTGCCTCGGTGTATGGCCCCAAAGATTGACCGACACCAAAGAGTGAGCAACGTCCTTCCGAGTCGGTGACGGCATACATTGAGCCTTTGATGCAATATGGCGAAGGCAAAGGAAAGATGAGGACAAAATACACAGGTGTAGCATTTAAGCACGTGCACAATATGAAAATTTGGAAATAATACGCAACGTGGACTTACCATCTTCGCAGAATTTGCAGTCAAGCCACATGCGATCAGGGAAATTATCGCCTACATACAGTCAAGTAATTAGATTATTTAGTACTATTTAGAACTCTTTTTTTTTTGGTAAATATTTCAATCTTTTATCTGCATAAACCAAGGCCATTCCCGAGCAGATTTATGCGCTGCTGTGCAATTACTCACATTTAATCTGTCTTGCTGTATCCAAATCCCACAAAATTATCCTGCCATCATACCCAGCCGAGAGCACGACTCGCTTATCCACCGGATGAATATCGACGGCGTAAGTCTCATCGCGATGTCCCCGCAACACGCTACATAACTCGCCCGTTACGGCGTCGAACACCTTCAACTCTCCATATGTAGTGGCGACAATGGCACGTGAATCGTCCAGGCTCCATGCAATCATCGAAACCTTGGGACGCTCCTTGAGCCGCGCAGCGTTGTCATCAGTATCTACAGCATCGGACGTGTTATCGACGGGGGCATTAAGAGTAATCTGCGGCCCGGCGGCGTCAGAGGTTATGATGACGTTTTGGAAAGCCTGGGCATCGCCAGTATGCACCCCGTTAGCAAGATCAGCCGGGGAGGAGTTCAGAGTGAGATTGGCTAGACCTTGCACTGGAACGGTGCCAGCGTTGTGCAACATACTGCCAGGGGTCGGGAAAAAATCTGCATAGGCCAGAGGAGCCGAAACTGACGTCGATGGCATAAGCAGAAACCCAGTCAGGCTCGCGGGTTCAACGGGAGCGCTGATGGGGATCGCGACGCCGCTTCCTGAGCCGAAGCCATCGTTGGATGAGGATTGGCTCATGGTTAGTGCCATTGGCGTAGATATATGTTCGGTATTCGATGGAGGTGCGGGGCCTGTCTGTGGCGCCATATTTCTCGCTGTGGCAATGACTGCGTCTGACTGGTTCTCTTGGTTCTTGATATCGACTGAATGTTTTTTACACCATTAAATGTCAGTGGACTTGGGATTTCGGATTTGGTATTGAACATAAAACCGAACCGCCATCAGTAGTAAGTCTGGAACAGCAAACCTGGACACTTACGACATATTGACGTCCATGATTTCGTACTTTTCTCAAAGAACCATATTCGCGCCGTTCCGTCCATGCATCTATGCAATCAAATCGAACACATCCATTAGGGGGATTCATAAACACCTATGATTCATTCAGTGAATATGTCCGTCTGGTTCCCAGTTGATTATCATAGCCCGAAAAACCGCATAGTACATACCCAGATAATATCTTCTTTCCATCGTGGCTGTAAGCCACGTCCGTTACACACCCCATGTGCCCTTCCAACTGCGCAATAAGCATTGGTCCATGCACGTCTCCTCTGGCACTGTCGGATGTAAGTGCCAGCTCGAGCAATCGTCTATGGGTCCTCCTGCCGCCTTTCCTCACGTCGGCCTCACTGCCGCTTCCGGCATTGTCCTTCGACAATCTCGCCGCCGCGTCGAGCATCAGCCGCGACGTATCGAATTTGACGCCCTCGACGGTGGAGAATACGCGGATAAAACCATCGTTGCCCGAGACGGCGAAACGAGTTCCCGAGTGGTTGAAAGAAGAGCAGCGAGTTTGGTCACGTGCTTTGAAACGACAGTCGAAGATAATGGGGTTCGGTTCAAATTTGAGCGTTTGCCGATCCCATTTCCAGAGCCTTGTGAGACCATCCTCGCTTGTTGTCAGGAGATAGCGAGACTCGGCGCGTGGAGAGGGTGAGAAACGGACAGTCGTGAAGCCTTTGCGCTGTGAGAGGTTGCCCAATCAGTTCATAGCGTATGAATCAGGGTTTCAACAGCATCCAAGAAGAAAATGCATGTGTATACTCACACTACTCTGCAAATTCCCTAGTAAAACTGCCACAGGTGCGTAATTTTGCATATTCCACACTCTCACAATCCCGTCTGTTGACGCTGTTGCTAGTAATGTATTCTCCTCGTTTATGGCCATATCGGTGATCACGTTTTGGTGGCCTCGCAGTGTATAAATCAGAGTGCCAGTCCGTGCGCACCAGATTTTGACTAGATAATCATCGCTACCCTGAATATTGTATGCGTACAAATGGGCAATAACAGTGCATACCATCGATGAGAACCGTTGGCTGGTCCCCGATATTATTTATATAAATGCGTAAAGCCTGAAATATTACCGTGATTAATCTCAACCCAGTGCGATCAAACTTGACACAATACACAGCGAATCGATGGCCAAAGACCGTTACGAGCTGTCCCAGGAATAAAAACCGCATTAGGTACGATCAACATGTCGATCATGTACACATTAACTTGCTGAGGGTAAACACTAACCTCTTGATATGATTTCGCGATGAATCGGGGTGGAGATTCTCTCGCAAAGGATCGCGCGCCGAGTTCGCGTGCCTGAAATGACAAACCTGAGAAGAGCATTGTCCGGAAATCATCCCACGTGAGATCGTGTCGGATCGCCAACAAGCCCCTTCTATCACACTCCATCCTACATTATCCGATTTGCGAATGACATCTTTACGGCAATATAAAAATACTTTATATGTTGTTCTTGTTTCAGCATACTCACAAGGGTGAGGATTCGATAGCCGCCTTCCTACTATCAACTTTTGAAGTTGCGTCCGTGGAGCATGCCCGACGAAAGGCTTTTGCTCGTGAACGGACGTAGTTCGTAGCAGCGATGCATCGGCGTGGCCCAGTAGGGTGCCGAGTCCAGGAGCAGGCGGTGGAAGACGTGTGTTGGCGTGAACGGTGAGGCGTGAAAGGAGGGTATGAAGGTGGTGAGGAGTTACGTGGGGATATTGTTGAATCTGAAGCAAGGGGATTGGAGGTTAAAAAAAGGAATCTTTAAAACTTCTTCACGCTTATTTGCCAAAGAGCAACCATCGAACGAGCCGACGTGTTAGAATCAACGGACAAACTGGGTTGAGACTCGAGAGAACGCGCAGCGGATGGTAGAGACTGACCAGTTCGTCCACCGTTTTTACATGCGACTTTCCCTGCCAGTCATAACGATGAGGTAGCAGGTAGGAATGCTGATCAAGATCCTGACGTAGGGCTTGCGAGGCATTACGGCAGGGACCGGTGGAAAGGAATCTCGCAATAAGGTAGTAGAGCTGTTGGAAGCAGGTGGAGTATGTGTTCAGTTCGAGGTGGATCTCACCGTGTTTCGGAGAGTACTATAGGCTGACACTAATAAAACCTACCTCTGAGGTGAAGAGCCGTGGATGATTTGGCAAGGTAAATCAATGGACAAGAAACTATGGTAAGTTTGAGATTGACAAAATGGTTGATGTCGTGCGAGGCGCCACAGGACTGGATAATGTACCTTGCTCAAGATTCCGGTCGGCAGCGGCAACGGAGGTTTGAGGCAGGTGGGCAACCATGCAAGTGCTGCGGGGTATTGAGGGGGGGAAGGGGGGGAAGGAGGTGAGTTGGGAGTGGGGCGGGGGAGTCAAGGCATGAATGGCAGGCCCAATCTGAAACACCGACAATTTGGCCTACCCCAGTCACTCCCACGCCGCAATTTCAAGCCGGGAGCGCGTCCTGCTACTTCCATTTCCAACTGCATAAACCCTGCCCCAACCCTCCCGCTGCAAACTCCCCCCCCCCCCCCCCCCCCCCCCCCCCCCCC
>RBNI01004883.1:0-13308 GCA_003990745.1 Jimgerdemannia flammicorona | reverse complement strand
AAAAAAAAATAAGAGATACAAAGGTTTCTGGTGGGGGGTGGTGGAAGGGGTATACCGTATAGAAATCTGGTGGCAGGAGAATGAAGGAGAGGTAGAGTGGGACCCAGCGATGTGGCAATGAGACCAGGTATTGCTAGGTAGTGTCCCCTTACTCGAGTTTGACATCAGTAATGGGATAGAATATTAGTGGAGACTAGGCCTGGATCTGTGGCCCAGTGGTTGGCAAGGAGTAGGAATCGGTGAGGAGTGGGACTGGCATAGTGTTTGGGTCTGGAGTGCTGAGGTAAGAAGATGGATACTGCCAAAGTACTGAGTAACTTGGTGGTGAATGCTGAGGAGAAATGTCATGCTCAATTACCACTCAGGTCACCTTATTGAGGGAGGTTGCTTCGACTACAAGAAGTGCTATAATGTAGGACAGGAAGGGGATATATGCAGATGCCTGAACATTGGCTTGGGGAGTGCAAGATACTTAGTGACTTTTGGCAAACTGTTGGGGTTCATCTGGGAGTAGGGTGCAGAGAAGTTAGCATATGGGAGTGGTGGGAGGATCTGAGGGACAGACTGATAGGAAGGGTGGGAAAGGAATGGCTCATGCTAGGCTGGGCTCTAGCTATTTGGGTAGGGTTGGCCAGCCACTGGCTATTCATTTTTGAGGAGGGGAGGAGACTGGACTTGGAGGTCCAGCTGAGGAGATGGCATAGTCTTATGGAAGACACCTTGACAGGCTGGTGGCTTGGTTGGGGGTTGCAGAGTGGTCGGAGATATTGATTGATAGAGAAAATATATAGGCAGAGTGAGGGAAGGGTTGGAGTAGTGGGGGAGAAGGTGGTCTTTGTCTGGGAAAGAGTGGGGAGGGGCCCCCCTATAGGAATCGGGTAATGGGAGGGATACTGTATACTTATAAATAGACTGGTAATAAATGGCAGAGTCCAAGTGACTATAAAAAAAAAAAAAAAAAAAAAAAAAAAAAAAACAAAAGAAAAAAAAAAAAAAAAAAAAAAAAAAAAAAGAGATATAATTGGAATAGTTGTCTCAGTAGAAGAGACAGTCTATTATCTGAGAATCTATTTCTCAGTATATAGTTCTCTATTATCTTGGAGATAATGAGAGTGGTAGCTGATTAAGTAGAGGAATACTTTTCTAGAGTAGGGTAGTTAATATATTTCTCTGGCTAGAAGAGTGATAGTGATGAATATATTGGCTACCTAAGTTGTAGTATCTGAGATATCACTTGGATTTCTTAGTATGAGTAATTAAGTGATATCAACTCATCTTTCACTGGTAACATTCAGGTGACACAAGACTCAGACAACACTTTCGACAATGTTTTTGGTGAAAGGTGACTAGCAACATAGAAAGCAACAAATGTACTGGTACACATACTAGGTCAGGTGGATCTAGGGCCTTCGACTGGCAGCAGGTGGGGAGGGGTTATGGCCTGGGGATGGGGGCCTTTGAATGGCCGAAGAGTGGAGAGGGCTCTGGGGGGGACCAGTGTCTGGTGGCAATGGGGGAAGTCCTGATCTCCCAAGCTTTGCAGACAAGTGAAGGAGAGTGGGTGGCTGGCTGGTCCTAGGGCTGGTGCTACTGAGGAGAAGGACAAGGTGAGCCTTGGAAGAGGAAGAGGTACTCAGGCTGGGGGTGAAAGCATAGAGGCTGGAGGTGCTGTAGCTGGGGGTGAGACTGCTAATAGGAGTGTTACAGAGAATCAGGAATAAAAAAGAGATGTGATGGCTGATGGCAGAGTGGGGCTGGGATTCCTAATTCGGAGGGGGACCTGGCTGATGGTATAATAGGGCTGGCAGTGGCACCATTGCTCAGGAAGTCAATCTCAGAGTTTATAGCTACCCTGTACTTCCAGGGCTTGGCAGTGATGGCGAGAATGGTCCTGGGGCTTATTTTGAAGCAGGTGGCTGGAGTGGCTTCAGTGAAGTTCCTGAAGGGTCTGGAGGGGGTAGAGGTGTACTTTGAGGAGGTGGGTCCACTAGATGTGGCTCTAAAGACTGGGGTAGTGGTTGGAGAAGTGATGGTCCCTATGGTGTGATGTTTGAGGTGGGACCCTAGGGTGGTAACTACTGGTGAAAGAAGTGTCTATGGTGATGAAGGAGGAGACTAGGAGGAGGGTGGAGGAGGTGATGGTGGAGTATGGCAATGTAGTGGACATCGGCTTCCAGATGTGGGAGGGGACCACCTTCAGGACTGGAGATGTTGATGTCAGAATTCAGCTGGCAGGAAAAGAGGCTACAGGGAAGGCAAGTGACTGGCCCTTGATGCTGATGTGGGGGGTATTTGTCTGTAAGGTGTCAAGGGTAAAAGGGAGTGAAGAGGAGGAGGAGGACTTATTAGAGGCTCTGGAGAAAATGAGTGGTACTGTGGAGAGGAGGGCGAGAGCCTGGAAGTTGTATGAAGAGTCAATGCATCTGGAGGTTATAGATGGGAAGTATATCTGCACTGATAGGAAGCAGTTGGAGAGGGGCCAAGGATGTAGGAAACAGAGGGAGTTGTTTGTGAGCTTGGTTGGTAGGGTACAGGTGAAGGTTAGAAGCTTGGCAAAGTCAGATAGAGTGGAGGCAAGCATCTGGGCTAGTAAGGGAGGAGGAGATGTAGCAGAGGACCTGGAGGGGGCTGGGAAGACACTGCACACAGACCCTTTTGCAGATGGCATGTTTGAAGTCTGGGAACTGACCTTCAAACTGATCTTGAATGATACTCCCCTGCTAATTAGGAGGGGACCAGCTACAAGAGGTCAGGTGGTAGAGGATGTATTGATGAAAGGTGCTCAGTGAGTGCACTTTGGGGTTCCTGATGTAACAAAAGGTAGATAGGTGGTGGCAGTTGGTGAAGATGAGTTGGTGGATGTCCCAGAGGAGGGATGGGATGAGAATGCCAGTATAGGAGCCAATACCACAATGCTTGATGTGGGAAGGCCAGGGATGCTGGGAGAGAAGGAGGTGGAAAATCTACTGTGGATGAGCAAGGTGATGGATAATCTTGTAGCTGAGATATTGGGGGAGGTGGACTTACATGTGATGCCAGAGAAGCACTGGGTATGGATTCTGTGAGGCAATGGGGTGGTGGGGGTATTGAAGGCAGAGATACTTACAATTTTCAAGGAGAAGGAGAGATATATGGTAGATGAGGTAAGGGAGGCTGAGTTGGCAATCATTGCTGGTGAGTGGGCTGCCTATTGTTGGGCAGGGTATCATGGGTTGCAACTCTGGCAGGAGGCATGCCTGGAATACCAGGAGGACTTCAAGGAAAAGGAGGATGGGGCAATGGTGGAACTTCTGGCTGGGTTGGAGGCACAGGCGACTGAAGAGAAGATACTGGCTGCAGAACATGACTTGGACTTGGCACAGGAGGAGCTGAATGCAGATTTGTAGAGGGCATGATTGATAAACAATATTATTCCTTATGAACAGTACAACTAACATTTTTTCTCTGAATGTGAATGGGCTATAGGGATTGGGGCAGCTTAGGAGCATTTTTCTTAGCTTAACAGATTGGAGGCTGATCTCTTTTTACTGCAGGATGTACAGTGTGAGGATGAGGAAGATCAAGTGGAGTAGACTAGAGAATGGGGAGGGACTACTGCTTAGAATGGCAAAGTGGCAATTTTGGTGAGGAAGGGTAGAGGGGACTTAGGCAGAATTCAGTACTGGGGTGACTGTTTGGTCTGGAGAGAATGGCATCGACCTGGGTGGGAATCAGTAAGGGTTGGCTCCTGCTACTGCCCTGCAGTTAGGGGTGAGCAGATTGAGTGGATTAGGGATCTGTTGGAGGAGGGTGTCTTCTTGGAGGAAGGCATTGATGTTCTGGGAGGTGACTTTAATATGGTGTGGGATCCAAGGCTGAATAGAACTAATGGAGGAAGGAGTGCAGGTGGGAGGAGTGGTGGACTGGATAAGTGGGAGGAGGTAGAGAACCTTAGCTCTTTAGGAGATATGGGCAGAACACAGTTGGGTGACAGCAGGGTCTATACACACTGGGTAAATGGACTGAATATGAGGATTGACTAGATTCTGACAGCCAAATGTTGGGGTGCTGATGTTTGGAGGACTCTGGGGGTAGAGTGGTGCCCTTGGTCTGATCACTGGGGGCTATTGGGGCAGGGACAGTTTTGGGGGAGTGGAGATGGACCCAGACATTGGTGCCTTAACTCCTTTCTGCTGACTGAGAAGGAGTTGTGAGACCTATGGGTGGAGGATGTCCAAGTGAAGATCGCTACCTGGATATATGGGGATCATCTGTAGATATCTAGTGGATGAGGTTGAAGGAGGCTGTGAGGGTTTATTGGGAAGAAGCTGGTAGGGAGGCTGGGAGGCAGAGAAGGAAGCAAGTATGGTGTGCTTCTAAAAGGCTGATTAGATTGCAGATGGAGTGGGCCAAGTTGCTTTGTTCTGAAGAGGTGGAGGATTGGAGGTTGGAGTGGGCGAAATTGGAGGTAGTGGAGCTGCAACAAATATTGCAAGCAGAGAAGGAGATTTGTATGAGAGGAATGGCTGCCAGACTGCAGTGGCAGGGGCTTGAGGAGAGAGAGCAGCCCACAAGGTACCTGTCTAGGCTCCTCCAAGCTAGGAGGGTGCACCACCAATGGGATGGGGTCTTGAATGCCAAGAGAGATATAGTGCATGGCATACAGCAGATCTTGGGAGTACTGAAGGAAAAATAGAGGGGTCTGTGGAGTGAGGAGAAAGGGGGTGCTGATGAAGAGGCAATTGAAGACACACTGGAGGAGTGGGAGCTGCTGCAAGTAGAAAGACTAGGTGATTTGATCTTACTGGTCCAAGAGGAGGAGATCCAGAGAGTCCTTGCAGCAACTAAGCTGGGGATGTGCTGGGAGAGGATGGGTTACCTTGGGACTTCTGAAAAAAGATAGCAAAGGTTCCTGGAGTGTTAGGAGAGATGGCTGCCCTCTGTGACCATGTTCTTCTGAATGGCAAGTGGGTTGGTGAGCAGAACTTGGGGCTGGTGGCCTTATTGTATAAAGATAAGAGGAGGAGGGAGGACTGGAAGAACTGGAGGCTGATCATGCTTCTGGATATGGACAGGAAGATGGTGACTAAGGTGATTGTTGCGAGGCTACAGAAGGTTGCCCAACAGATTCTGGGTGAGGAGCAGTGAGGCTTTGTAGGAGGCAGGCTTATCAGGGATGGGACTGCCTAGGTGCATGGCATTATTGAGGGGGCCTGGGGTTGTGGACTGGATAGTAGACTGGTCTTTTTCGACTAGGAGAAGGCCTATGACCATGTTCAGCAGATATGGCTGGGCAAGGTGCTGGATAGAATTGGTGTTCCCCCAAGGTTTCGGGCTTCAATACTGAGCACTGATGTGTAATGGTCACTGGGGTTTAGCATTTCCCTTGGGAAGAGGAGTTCCTCAGGGAGACCCATTGTCTCCTATCCTTTATGCCCTTTCATTGGAACCTTTGATAGATAGGATATGTCAGAGAGTGGTAGGGCTCTCTAAGTATAGTATGGTGTGGAAGGTGGGGGCTTTTGTGGATGATATGGTAGTTGGACTTAGATCAGTAGCAGATGTTGAGGCACTCAAGAAGATAGTGGAATAGTATGAGGCATACTCTGGGGTGAAACTCAACTGGCATAAGTGTGAGACAATGGTGTTAGGGAATAGACTGGTAAGAGAGGACATCATTGGAACAATTATCTCCACAGGAGAGATTGTGCAGTATTTGGGCATCTTCCTTTCTGTATATGGATCTATCTTGCCATAAGTGTGGTGGGAGAGGAGAGTGGGAGGCTCTTAGAGGTTAGGGGGGTCGCCACATCTCCCTGGCAGGGTGGGTGTCAATTCTGAATATCTACTGGTTCCCCAAGCTATAGTATGTGGCCTATCACTTAGACTTCCTGGCTTAGGTAGTGAAGAGACTAATCAAACTGGCTAGAGATTGGATTTGGGCAGAGAGGAGGTCCCAGATCAGTTGGGATACTCTTGCAACACCACTGGTTAGGTGTAATATTTTAGCATAGTTTATTTCTTTTCTTTGTCTTTCTTCAATATGCTATGACCTTCCAGTACTTTCCAAATGCTTTGAAATTCCTTCTTGGTGCCAAGCATCCTCTAGTACTTATTTAACTAGTCACTGAATGTCCTGGAAACTTGTAGAACTTTATTTGTCATCATTTGTCATCTTTGCCAAGAACTTTCCTCTTGGCATTTTTCCTTTGATTTCTCAGATCCTTCTGGATCCTTCTTTCAGATCTTGTATCAATATCCCCTTTATTCTCATGAATAAAGTCTCAGTATTTTCTCCCAGAAATCCTTTGAGAATACTTGAATTCTTAAGTATCTCTTCGAGCTACTTAGAACTACCAGAACTAGTCACTTCCTCATTTAGAAACTAGAACCATTACACTTGATAGTAGTGGTTAAGTTACACCTAGCCTTATCAAGACACCTCTCAAGATATCAGTTACAACACTATGGAGGACAATAGGTGGAACCCTTCATATAGTATCTATAGTCCAGGCAATGCCTCATACCATCAGCAAGAAGAAGAGGAACAGCAAAACCCTACTCAGTCAAATGGGGCCATCGAGAGTCTTTTGCAGACCACATTAGCTCAGATTGCTCAACTTCAAGAATGCATAGAAAGAAAGGAAAGCAAGGCCTCTGCTCATACCTCTGCACCTCCACCAATATCAATATACCTAACAGCAGTCACTATCAAGCCTCAGAAGCCTGACACCTTTGATGGTCAAAGAGGAGGACTGTCTACTGATGCCTGGCATTTCCAATTGGAGCAATATGGAGAACTGACCAATTTGGAAGAAGCAACACTAGTCCAATTTGCTGCCACACTCCTCCAAGGGAATGCTGTAATCTGGTGGCGAAATCATGTCCAGAATACCAGATTCTCTGGCCAAATCAAGACCTGGGGTGAATTCTCTGATGCCATTCAAGGCCAATTCAAACCAGTCAACAGCACCAAGGCTGCACGAGACCGTCTGGCAAATATCAAACAACTCAAGTCTGTGCAAGCATACAATGCACAATTCCTATCAATTCTACTAGAATTACCACATGTCACTGAAGATGAGAAGGTCTACAAGTACATCTGAGGCCTGAAAGGTCAAACCCAAGTTTGTGTCAAACTAGAAGAACCCAAGGATCTAGATACAGTAATGAAAATTGCTAATAGGTTTAATGTCATTACCTATGGTCACTGCTTTGAACAGAAGAGACCGCCTTTCAACAACAACAACCACAGAAGGGAGGAACCCAAAGTCAGAACTATTGGACCTGCCCCCATAGACCTAGACACCATCGACAAGAGCAAGAAAGACAAGCTTACACTCAAGGAAAAGGAGTGTCTCAAGAAGGCTGGAGCCTGCTTCTTTTGCCATCAGCCTGGTCACATTGCAACTAAATGTCCCAAGAAAACTGCCAAACCAAAGAGGATTCTGGTCCTGTCCAAAGACACCCAAGGTCAACCAGTTGAACAAGAAGTTGTACTCAATTTCATGTGAGTCAACCCCAAGGCCCAGATCCCTCAAGCACAGTCAGAAGGAGCCATTGGTTTAGATCTTCAAGCAGTACAACAAGTCACTATTCCTGTACATGAAAGAAGGCTCATTCCAACTGGCCTTTCAGTCGAAATTCCCAAGGAACATTATGCAAGAATTGCACCAAGATCTGGCCTCAGTTTCAAGCACTCATTGGATATTGGTGCTGGCATCATTGACCCTGACTTCTGAGGCGAAATGCAAGTCCTGCTAGTTAACCACAAGAACCAACCATATACCATCAATGAAGGAGACAGAATTGCACAGCTCATTCTGGAGTGAGCCACCCTACCAGTCATCAAAGAAGTCACCAAGCTGTCTTCAACCAAGTGAAATCAGAAAGGCTTTGGCAGCACTGACAAAGTTGCAAGTATAGCCGAGAACTGAGCCAATTCAATGCTCATTTTCAAAGATCTAGTCAAGGGACAAGAACTAGATATTCTCATAGACAGTAGAGCTGTTGGGAACTTCATCAACAAGAACCTCATCAACAAGCTCAAGATTCTTACCAAACCAGCTAGCAAGAATGATGGAGTTGTCACTACAGATGGCACCACCTTATCAATTGACTCAATTGCTACTAAACTTCCCCTCAAGATCCAGAAGTACTGGGAATGTTTAGATTTCGAGGTAGCACCACTAGGAGACCATGACCTGATCCTAGATAAACCCTGGCTTACATGACACAACCCTCAGATTGATTGGACTAAGAATGAAGTCACCTTGATTCAGGATGAAGCCAACATTACCATTAAGCCAGACAAGACTCGGATGAGTACCCCGATTGCTATCCTTTCAGCAATTCAGTTCAAGAAGGCCCTCAAGAAAGCTACCTGTGCCTTTGTGGCACTGATCTGACCAAAGAAAGAAAACAAGAAGCTATTAATTAGTCAAAGTATCAAGTTACTACTGAATAAGTACAAGGATGTCTTTCCAGACAAACTACCTGGTCTACTACCTTCAAGAGACCATGACTATGAAATCAAGTTGGTACCCGATGCAGCTATACCTAAGAAGAAAATGTACTGTATGTCTCCACTCGAAATTGAAGCAGTCAAGAAAGAACTCAATGAACTCATCAAGCGAGGAGCTATTCAGCCAAGCAAGTCACCCTTTGGCTCCCCAGTCCTATTCATCAAGAAAAAGGATGATACTCTGCAAATGTGTATAGACTACTGAGCACTCAACAAGATCACAGTCAAGAACCACTACCTGCTACCACTCATAGATCAAATCTTTGATGCCCTCAAGAATGCAAAGTACTTCACCAAGATTGATCTCACCTCTGGGTATCACCAAATTCGAATCAAGCCAGAAGACATACCCAAGACTACCTTCATGGCACCCTTTGGACTCTACGAATTTCTAGTCATGGCCTTTGGTCTCACCAATGCACCAGCAACCTTTCAAGATCTCATGCAAACTGTCTTCAAGGACCAGCTCTATATCTTTGTACTTGTATACATTGATGATATCCTGATCTTCAGTAGCACTGAAGAAGAATACCTCAAGCATATTGAACAAGTCCTCAAGATCCTCCACAAGAACAAGCTCTATGCAAAGCTCAAGAAATGTGAATTTTTCAAGGATCAAGTCAAATACCTTGGACACATTGTATCAGTCAAAGGAATTCAAGTAGACCCAAGGAAAATACAAGCCATTGAACAGTGGCCTGTACCAGCAAACCTCACTGAACTCAGGTCCTTCCTTGGTCTGGCTGGATACTACCATCGATTTGTCAAGAACTTCTCTGGCATTGCAGAATCTTTGACAAACCTCCTGTGAAAGGAACCCAACTCTGACCTCTATGTCCCCTACATCCTGGATGCTTTCTGTCAACAAGCTTTTCAAGAACTCAAGAACCACCTGACCCATGCATCTGTCCTGAGAAACATGGACCCAAACTTGAAGTTCACAGTCACTACAGATGTATCTAACTTTGCCATTAGTGCAGTCATTTCCTAAGATAATGGTCAAGGACACTGACCTATTGCCTTTGAGTCAAGAAAATTGTCCTCAGCAGAACAAAAGCTGGCTACTCACAAAAAGGAACTCCTGGCAATCATATATGCCCTCAAGACCTAGCGATACTATCTAGAAGGAGTTGAGTTTGACATGATCACCAATCACAGGTCCCTTCAGTACATCAACACTCAACCAACCCTTTCCTGCCAACAAGCCAAGTGGAGCCAACTACTTCAGACCTTCACCCCAAACATCATCTACAAGCCTGGCAAAACTCAAGTTATACCAGATGCACTTTTGAGGAGACCTAATCTTGCCACAATTTTACAAGTCACCATGGTACCTGAATTCCTCAATCAGATCAAGAAGGCTTACAAACAAGACTCTCTGGTTCTATAAAGGAATACCAAGGAATTCAAGGAAAAGTACACCATCAAGGACAACCTTGTATACTATCAAGACAAAGTATATATTCCTACCAACTCTGAACTATGGTACAAGATTCTTCATGAATACCATGACTCCCCACTAGCTGGTCACCTTGGAACTGAGAAGACCATCAAGAATATTCAATGAGACTACTACTGGCCAAACATGCTCAAGGAAATCAAGGAGTATGTCCAAAGCTGTGATCTTTGCCAAAGAAACAAGTTAAGCAACCAAGCACCTGCCAGTCTTCTACAACCCTTGTCAATTCCGACCAAGAAGTTCAAACAAGTCACAATGGACTTCATTGTGCAACTCCCATGAACCAAAACAGGCTATGATGCCATTGTTGTGTTTGTAGACCATCTCACCAAGATTACAATCACCGAGCCAACCACAACTAATGCCACTGTCCCAGAAATTGCAAGAATCTTCTTCAAGACTGTCTTCCACCATTATGGACTTCCCTGAGTAATTATCAGCGACCATGACCCCAAATTCACAAGTCACTTCTGGCAAGCACTATTCAAGACCCTTGGAACCCAAATTGCTATATCCACTGCCTTCCATCTTCAAACTGATAGACAGACAGAGTGAATGAACAGAACACTTGAACAAATGCTCAGAAACTATGTGTCTTATGAGCAAGATGATTGGGACCACTATCTGACCTATGCTGAGTTCACCTACAATAATACCAATCAATCATCAACTGGCCTTTCCCCATTTCAGCTACTTCACAGTCAAAACCCTGAGACCCCTGCAAGCCTAGTCCAATTCTAGCAATCCAGTCACACTCAAGTCTCCATGGCCCAGAACCTTATCAACAAAATGGATTCCCTTCTCAAGATTGCCACTATGAACCTGCAAAAGGCTCAGCAACATCAAGCTAAGTATGCAGATAAGAAGTGGTAAGATGTCATATACAATATTGGTGATATGGTTCTACTCAAAGCTGACAACATCAAGGCTGAATCTCAAGTCAACCACCAGTCAGCCAAATTCCAGCCCAAGTACCTTAGACCCTTTGAGATCACCGAGCAAGTCTCCACCTGGTCTTACCGTCTCAACTTACCAACAACCATGTGTATATACCCTGTATTCCATGTGTCACAACTCAAGGCCTGGAACCAGTCACTGCTATATCCTGGCCGAATTCTGACACCATCAGCACCAGTCATAATTGAAGACCACATCAAGTATGAAGTCAAGAAAATCTTAGACAAGTGAGTCAATACTGTTGCACAGAATACCTAGTCAAGTAGATGGGTTACCCTGAATATGATGCCACCTGGGAACCTGCTGCCAATCTCAAGAACTCCCAAGACCTCAATCCAAATGTTCAAGCAAAAAAAAGGAACTCATTGACTGCTCATGAGGTTCTCTCCTTAGATAGTAGATGACCTACTATGCTGATCAGGCACATTATATATCGGGGCTCTCTAAGAGATATAGCATCAGAAACAAAAGATATAGGAGAACCCTATAAATCCTGCAACCAACAAGGTTCGAACCAGTTCTCATCCAATGAAGATGATACTTTGGCCCTTGCCTTATACAAGGATGGTCAATCCTTGCCAATGAGTCGATATATTTAATTTGAAGTTTCTTTTAGTCTTACTGTTTATTATGTGTAACTTTGAGAATTCAATGAGAATGTTAATTCTTAAGGAGGGGGAGATGTAACATTTTAGCATAGTTTATTTCTTTTCTTTGTCTTTCTTCAATATGCTACAACCTTCCAGTACTTTCCAAATGCTTAGAAATCCCTTCTTGGTACTGAGCATCCTCTAGTACTTATTTAACTAGTCACTGAATATCCTAGAACTTTATTTGTCATCATTTGTCATCTTTGCTGAGAACTTTCCTCTTGGTATTTTTCCTTTGATTTCTCAGATCCTTCCAGATTCTTCTTTCAGATCTTGTATAAATATCCCCTTTGTTCTCATGAATAAAGTCTCAGAATATTTTCTCCCAGAAATCCTTTGAGAACACTTGAATCCTTAAGTATCTCTTCGAGCTACTTAGAACCACCAGAACTAGTTGCTTCCTCATTTAGAAACTAGAACCATTACATTAGGGGAGGACTAGGCCTTGTGGATTTCCCTAAGTGGCTATACTGCCTGCAAGCTTGGTAGTTGAAAATGGCTGTTGAACTGCAAGGAGGAGGTTGGGTGCCACTGCTGCAGAAGGTGTGGGAGATGAGGTTCTCCTCTTGGAGGTCCTCAGGAGATTTGATCTCTCTGGTGGTCCTGACTAGAAGCTGATGGCTATGGTATAAGGGCTTCTGGTGTGGGGTGGTGGATAGAGCTCACCAGATAGGACTGTGCTGGTAAGGCAATGAGGGAGAGGTGCTGTAGAGTCCAGCTATATGGCAATGGAACAGACTCCTTCTGGGGGGTATTCTGCTTACTGAGTTTGATATTGGTGATAGAGTGGAGTATCAGTAGAGTCTTGGCCAGAATCTTTGGCCAAGTAGTTGGCAGGCTATAGGGATTGGCAAGGAGTGGGACTGGGCAGGAGTCTGGTTATAGAGTGCTGAGATGTGGTGGTGGCTTCCTCCTAAGTTCTGGGTAGTATGGTGACAGATGCTGAGGAAGAATGTCATGTTGAATTTCCATGCTGGACATCTTGTGGACAGTGGTTGTTTAGATTGTAAGGAGTGTTATAATGTTGGGCAAGTTGGGAGATTTGTGCAAATACCTAAACATTGACTAAGAGAGTGTGAGATTCTGGGGGACTTTTGGATAGCAGTAGAGAATTAGCTGGGTGTAGAGAAGATCAGATGGAGAGAGAGATTGCTGGAAGGATTTGAAATCTTGGCTAGTGGGTGGTTTGGGCAATGGTTGGCTCACTGTAGGGTGGGTTTTAGTAGTGTAGGTAGGGCTGGCTGGACATGGGCTCTTTGTTTTTGAGGAGGGGTGGCAGATAGATTTACAGAAGAAGTTATTAAGGTGGGAGGGGTTGATGGGGGATCTGCTGACTGGGTGGTGGTGGGTTGAGGTCCACAGAGTGGTAAATGTCATTGTCTGATGGAAGGAATCTGTGTACAGAGTGGTGGGCAAGTAGAGATGGTATTAGACAAAGTAGTCTTTCATCGAGTAGAGGTGGGAGAGGGGGGCCCCCTAGGGGGATTGGTTAGGGTTGGGCATTGTGTATTATTTAGAAGATAGATAGTGCTTTAATAAAGGAAGAAGTCTGAGTGACTATAAAAAAAAAAAAAAAAAAGTAATTAAGAGACTATTGAAGATAGCTAAGACTTAGATATAAGTAGAGTAGAGAAGTCAGATTAGCTGGAAGATGTTGATATTATCAGTAGACTGAGAGGAGCTAGGTCTAGTGGACTTTACCAAGTACCTATATTGCTTGAGAGCATAGTGACTGAAGT
>RBNI01004882.1:0-13308 GCA_003990745.1 Jimgerdemannia flammicorona | reverse complement strand
AAAAAAAAAAAAAAAAAAAAAAAAAAAAAAAAAAAAAAAAAAAAAAAAAAAAAAAAAAAAAAAATGAGAGAGAAAATGTTAGTTGTACTGTTCATGATGAATAATGTTAAGATTGAGCCTCTCCTCTACAAATCTGCACCCAAGTCCTCCTGTACCAAATCCAAGTTGTGTTCCGCAGCCAGTTCCTTCTTCGCAGCCTCCTGTGCCTCCAATCCCTCCAGAAGTTCAACCATTGCCCCATCCTCTCTCTCCTCAAAGTCCTCCCAATACTCCCCACAGGCCTTCTGCCAGAACTTCAACCCATGGCGTTCTGCCCAGCAGTAGGCAGCCCTTTCACCAGCGATAACCATCAGTTCTGCCTTCCTCACCTCATCCACCTCATAACTCTCATCCTCCAATAAGATCACCAGAATCTCTGTCTTCAGTGCCTCCACAACTCCATCACCTCGCAGAATCCGTGCCCAGTGTTTCTCTGGCACGGCCCTCAGATCCACTTCCCCCAACACCTCAGCTGCAAGGTTGTCCATCACGTTGCTCATCTACAGCAGATTCCCAATCTCCTTCCCTCCAGGAGTCCCCAGCCGCCCTGCATCCAGTATCATAGTATCAGCACCTACACTGGCATCCTCATTCCACTCCTCCTCTGGAACGTCCACCAGCTCATCCTCATCAACCACCACCACCTGGCCTCCTTTCGCCACATCAGGGACCCCAAAGGTAACTCGCTGAGCTCCCTGCATCAGAACATCTTCATCTGCCCCTTGCCTCCTCACCGGGCCCCTCCTGACTAGTGGGGGGGGGGTACCATCCGATGCCTCCTCCCAAACCTCAAAAGTACCATCAGCATAGGAATCTTTGCCCAGCACCTTTGCAGCCCATTCCTCCGTCACCACCGCCTCCTTTCCTCCTTCACCAGCCCATATACTAGCTTTGACCCTGCCAGACTCTCTAGCCCCATCCTCCTTCCTCTTCTCCCCTCTAGTCATACTCGCCAAAAGCTCCCTCTGTCGCAAGCGCCCCTGGGCCTGCTCCCACTGCTTCTTGTCAGTGCATAGACGCTTCCCCTCCACAATCTCCAGGTGCGTCGACTCCTCAAAGAGCTTCCAGGCCTTCGCCCGCCTTTCCACTGCACCACTCATCTCCTCCAAAGCCTCCAGCAAATCCTCCTCCTCCTCCTCACTCCCCTTCACCCTCAACACCTTACAAATAAAAGCACCCCACATCAACACTGAGGGCCAGTCACCTGTCTTCCCTGTGGCCTCCCTCCCTGCTAGCCAAATCCTGACATTGACATCACCTGTCCTGATCATCGTCCCTTCCCACATCTGAAAGCCAATATCCACCACATCCCCATACTCTGCCATCACCTCCTCTACTCTCCTCCTCATCTCCTCCCTCGTCACCATGGGCACTCCTTTCACCATCAGCTGTACCACCCTGGGGTCCCACTGCAAGCAGTGTACCATAGGGACCACCACCTCCCCAACTGCCACTCCAGCACTCAGTGCCTCTTCCAGGGGGCCCGCCTCCTCAAAGCCCACCTCCACACCCTCCAGACCCTTCAGGAATTTCACCGATGCTGCCCTCACCACCTGCTTCGAAATAAGCCCCAGGACCATCCTCGCCATTACCGCTAAGCCCCGGAAGCACAATGTAGCCACAAACTCCGAGATAGACTTCTTGAGTAACGGAGCCACCGCCAGTCCCGTCACACCATCCGCCAGGTCCCCCTTCCGCATCGGGAACCCCTGCCCCCCCTGGCCATCAGCCGTCACATCTCTTTTTTTTTCCTGATCCACCGTCACGCCGCCATCAGCAGTCCCGCCCCCAGCCACAACACCTCCAGACCCTATGCTCATACCCCCAGCCAGAGAACTTCCCCCCCTTCCAGGGCTCACCTTGCCCTTCCCCACCACAGCACCAGCCCAGCTTCCAGTCGGCCATCCACTCCCCTTCACCTTGTCAGCAAAACTCATGTGGCTAGTCCCTCCTCCCTTCCCACCGGACACCGGCCCCCCTCCAGCACTCTCACCGCTCATTGACCCTCCAAAGGCCCCCATCCCCAGGCCATATCCCCTCCCAACCTACTGCCAGCCAAAGGCCCCAGGTCCACCAGACCCAGCACGCCCATCAGAACTCTTGCTCGAAGACATGTTTATAATACCTTTCCTCCGCTTTGTATCGAAAAACTGTTGCTTGAAGCTTGTGTAACGTGAATAGTACCAGAGAAAGGCGTTCACCACCATACTACCTAGAACTAGAGAGGAAGCCACCACTAGCACACCTTTCACCGGTAACATTTAGGTAATACAAGACTCAAGTAATACTTTTGACAATGTTTTTGGTGAAAGGCAACTAGCAACATGGAGAGCAATAATCATACAGGTGCACATACTAGGTTGGGTGGATCTAGAGCCTTTGACTGGCAGCAGGTGGGAAGGGGTTATGGCCTGGGGATGGGGGCCTTTGGAGGACCAAAGAATGGGGAAGGCTCTGGAGGGGGGCCAGTGTCTGGTGGCAATGGGGGAAGATCTGGTCTCTCAAGTTTCGCAGACAAGGTTAAGGGGAGTGGGTGGCCGGTAGGCAGTAGGGCTGGTGGTGCTGAGGGGAAGGGCAAGGCAAGCCTTGGGAGGGGGGGGTGGTGCTCCAGTGGAGAGTGCAGGTGTAGGGGCTGGAGGTGCGGTGGCTAGGGGTGTGACTGTTGATGAGAGTGTGATGGGGAATCAGGAAAAAAAAAGAGATATGACAGCTGATAGCCAAGTGGGACAGGGGTTCCTGATGCAGAAGGGGGATCTGGCAGATAGTGTAATGGGGCTGGCAGTGGCACCGTTACTTAAGAAGTTGATCTTGGAGTTTGCAGTGACCTTGTGCTTCCAGGGCTTGACAGTGACAGCAAGGATGGTTCTGCGGCTTGTTTTGAAACAGGTGACAAGGGCAGCTTTGGTGAAGTTCTTGAAGGGTCTGGAGGGGATCGAGGTGGGCTTTGAGGAGGCCTGTCCACTGGATGAGGCACTGAAGACTGGAGTTGTGGTTGGGGAGGTGGTGGTCCCCATGGTGCAGTGCTTGCGATGGGACCCCAGGGTGGTGCAGCTTCTGGTGAAGGGGGTGCCCATAGTGACTAAGGAGGAGACTAGGAAGAGGGTGGAGGAGGTGATGATTGAGTATGGTGACATAGTGGACATCAGCTTTCAGGGACTTCTTTTGCTCAAACCACTCGGAGTGAGCTAAGCCACACAGGCATCTTTCGGCAAAAGACAACACGTTTTCAAGTTTTTATTTCGAACACACTGGTGTACATTGTGCGGCGGGAGTCTACCTACAAGGCAACACAAGTTTCGAAGAAAACCATCAAGTTTTGGTGACATGGCTAGTCAAGAATCCTCTAGCTCTGAGCATCTGGAGAGGAGGAGGCCTGGTCTGGGCCTTCCCAAGAGCTTTGCAGCTGCTGCAGGGGCTGGTGTGCCTGCTAGAAGGGCTGGTGGGCAGGGGAGGACTGGTGGGCTGGAGGCCTGGCATACAGTGGTTGGGAATAGGAGGACTGCAGCTAGGCCCATGGGGGTTGGACAGAGGGGGCGTAGTGTTGACAGGGGGAGGGGTCAGGTGATAAGTCAGGTGATGGGTCAGGTGGCTGGTAGGGGACAGGGGTCTGGTGGTGTGACGCTGGAGACTGGTTCTTCTGTGGCTGGGCAGGTGGCTGGGGAGAGGACTGCTGGTGACACAGCTGTGCCTGGCAGGATGACTATAGGGGTTTCAGGGACCAAGAGGAAGGTGACTCTGGCAGCAGGAATAGACGAGTTGGTTGTGAGACCTTTCATCCATAAATTGGTGTCGACATGGGCAGTTTCAGCGAATTTTCTGGGATTGGTGATGTCAGCTAAGGAGGTGCTGCGACTGGTGGGGGAGGAAGTGGCTGGGGCAGAATCCCTGAAGTTTATCCCTTCGGCGGAGGCTGTGGAGGTTGGATTTGTGGAGGAGGATGCGATGGTGAAGGCACTGGAGAAAGGGATGGTGGTCAAGGGTGTCTGGATTGGAATGGCAAGGTGTCTGAGGTGGGATCTGCATGCTGTTCGGCTGGTGGTGGAAGGATTGCCAACTTTGGGCAGACAGGAGACCAAGGAGATGGTGGTGGAGGCGCTGGGTGGATATGGCGAGATGGTGGACTGCGGGTTCATGTTTTGGAAGGGCACTAAGTTGAGGAATGGCAACTATGAGGTGATGCTGCGGCTGGAAGGCAAGGAGGCTACTGGGCTGGGCAATGACTGGCCTGAGGGGATCAGAATTGGGGGGCAAGAGTGCAAGGTGTGGAGGAGGAAGGGAGTGGAACCAGAGGAGGAAGAGTTGGCGATTGCTCTGGAGGAGAGGGAGGCTGCCAAGGAGCTGCAAAAGAGGAAGTGGGAGGAGTATGCCAAGGATTGGATCTGGATCGAAGCTGATGGCAAGTGGAAGAGGTGGTAGAAGTGGAACTAGGAGCATCTGCAGGCGGCCATTTAAGGAACAGCAGTGGAAGAGGAGGTAAGAGTAGAAGCGGCCAAGAATCAGATGGAAGGAGTGGAGGCAGTGGAGGTGTCCTTTTCCCAGCTGGGTGGTGTAGAGGACTCGGCACATGCGCCAGTGAGAGGAAAGTGGGCAGATAAGGAGGAGGTTGGTGGAGGAGGCTTTGAGGTAGATAATGAAGTGGTGCTGGAGACTCAGGTGGAGGATACCTGTATGGCTGAGGCAGCGAATGTTCATTGGGAGTGCCCTGAAGCTGGCGAGGTTATTCACTTGGAGAAAGTTGCGAAGGAGGATGAACTGGTGGATGTGGCTTCTGATGTGTCTGCAGACAGAGAGCAACTGCAAGAGCTGAGCAGGACCCCCAGGCCATTGACTCCTGGGCCCCTGGTGATGATGGTAGAGAGCTGGTATCAGGCAGTACTCGAGGAGCTGGTGGAGGAAGACATTAAGGAAGTGGACATGTTTCAGAGATCTCAAGAGGCTTGGGAGAGGTTCCTCAATGTAGTGATGCAGGGGCCTAAGCTGGTGACGGTGATGGTGGCTGCCCTTCTGGATGATGAGGGATATGATGTTGATGAAAGCAGGATGGCTGACATCAGGAAGGTGGCAACAGAGAGAGTGAACTTATTCTGCAGCAGTGCAAATGGTGATCAAATCTAGAGGGCAATTTGTGAGGACCAGCGAGAAATCATTAGAGGAAGGGCTGAGAAGGTGGTAGCGGTTCCAGATGAGCTTTAAACAATTCCTTTAATGATGATGAACAACATACATATACTGTTGATCAATGTCAATAGATTGCAGGATGGTGTTAAAAGACGGCGGCTTTTCAGATGGCTTAAAGTCAGAAGGTATGATGTGGTGTTTCTTCAGGATATTCGGGCTTATGATGAGTCAGACTATGATGTGGAGTAAAGAATGGTATGGTGGAGCAGGTTGGAATAAGCAGGTGGGCATCTTGGTTGGTGTAGGCAAAGGGGAGCTAGAGGAGGTAGAGATCTATAGTGACCAATTGATCTGGGGAAGACTAATGGGTGGGGCAGGTGATGGGTTAACAGTGGGCTCGGTTTACCTCCCTGCAGTTGGCAGAGAGTGAAAGCAATGGGTTGAGAGATGGCAGGAGTAGGATGGTCGGGAGGTGGTTACTTTAGACATTCTGGGGGGGGACTTCAATATGGTGCATGATCGTACGCTAGATAGGTCTGATAGTGGAGCAGGAGTTGCAGTATCCTCTGAACTTGCTCAATGGCTTCAGGTGGAGCATGACATAGGGCTGGTAGATGGTGTGCAATAACGACAGAGGGATAAGTTGGGACCTTTCACTTGGTGGCATTCAGTTGGAACGACATTGGTTGTGACAAGGATAGATTGGATACTGGTGGCAGAGTACTGGGGCAATATCCTAGATACTGCTGAGGTGCACTGGTGCCCTTGGTCTGATCACTGGGGAGTGGAGGTTTGTGGTCGATTCCAGGCAGCAAGCAGTGGTGGAGGGCGCTAGTACCTTAATGTAGCCTTACTCAGGAGAAAGGAGGAGAGGGACAATTTTGTGATGGTTATGAGACAGAAAGTTCTGCGATAGTGGAATGAAGGGCAGGTGATAGCTGAGTGGTGGGGTAAATTCAAACACTTGGCTGGTGCCTACTGGCATGATGTGGGAGAAGTGGCAGGGAAGGAACAGAAGGACAAGGAAAGAAGAGTAGAGAAGGGGCTGAGATGGCGATTGAAGCTTTTGGAGAAGGGGAACTTGTCTGGAGTGGTATTCCACTGGTTAGCATTGGAGGTAGCAGAGCTGCAAGCAGATTTGAGAGTATCAGAGACCAGGGTGGTGGATGGTCTGCTGGCCAGGCTGCGAGCTAGGTGGTTGGAAGAAGGAGAGAGGCCAACGAGATATCTATCTGGTGTTCTGAAGGCCAGGAGAGTACGACATAGCTGGGCCTCAGTACTGTGCGAAGATGGCATGGAGGTCTCTGGGATTACTGAGATGTTAGGGGAGGTGTCCAGTCAATGGCAAACTCTTTGGCAGGATAGAGGGGAACAAGCTGAAGAGGCTGGACTGGGGGAGGTTGATGACAATATGGTGACTAATTGGCCAGTAATAGCGGCTCCTAAGATAGGAGAGGTGGTCATGGGGGAGGTGTCTCTAGGTGAGGTGCTGGAAGTAC
Source organism: Jimgerdemannia flammicorona (assembly GCA_003990745.1). NCBI lineage: Eukaryota > Fungi > Mucoromycota > Endogonomycetes > Endogonales > Endogonaceae > Jimgerdemannia > Jimgerdemannia flammicorona. The sequence goes on along the minus strand of RBNI01004882.1, from coordinate 6,652 downwards.
TGAGGAAGATACAGACTGGTTCATCTCCTGGGGAGGATGGGTTGCCCTGGGAATTCTGGAAGGAGTTCAAGGCTGAGTTTGGTAGCTGGTTGGTGGAGACGGCCAATGCTGTTCTGAAGGAGGGTTGCTGGATTGGCAATGGGTCCTTGGGACTAGTTTCTCTTCTTTATAAAGAGAAAGGAGATCGACGAGTGTGGCGCAATTGCTGACCTATCATGCTGCTAAATGTGGATAGAAAGTTGGTGTCAAAGATTCTAGCAGGAAGGATGCAGCAGTTTATTGGTGCGCTAGTTAGGGAAGAGCAGCGAGGATTTGTCAAGGGGAGGCATATCAGAGATAGTACTGCTTAGGTACAGAATGTTTTAGAAGGCTGTAGGAGCTGGCAGGTAGATGGACAGATGGTCTTTCTAGATCAAGAGAAGGCCTATGACAGGGTGTGGTGGAGTTACCTGGAGGTCGTTCTTAGGAAGACAGGGTTTGGTGTAGTAGAGACAAGGCGACTGATGGGCTTGGTATAGGGATGCCGAGCAGCAGTAATGATGAATGGATGGTGTGGACCAGAGTTTGCCTTGGGGAGAGGGGTACCACAGGGGGATCCTCTCTCCCCCCTTCTCTATATTCTTTCTCTAGAGCCTCTGCTGGTGTGGCTGAAGGGGTGACTCTCTGGACTGCAGATGGGAGATGTGGTCTGGCAGTTGGGCGTCTTTGCAGATGATATGGTGGTCGGGTTAGGTAGCCGGGAAGATGTAGCAGTACTGCAAGAAGGGGTGGGACAGTACGAGAGGCTGGCAGGGGCGAAGTTGAATTGGGGCAAGTGTGAGACAATGGAACTTGGTGCCGGCCTGGGGGGACATGGACAATTTGGACAATTGGTGGCTACAGGGAGTGCTGTTTGTTATCTAGGCATCTGGTTCTTGGTATATGGGACAGTCCTGCCAAAGGAGCGGTGGAGTGGACTGATTCAGAAGTTGGAAGGTTCATTGACAAGTTGGTCAGGGAGGAGCTTCTCCTTGGTTGGTAGGATAGTGGTCTTGAATGTATATTGGCTGCCCAAACTGTGGTATCTGGGTTATCATCTGGACTTCCCAGGGTGGGTGGTGTAGTGGCTGAAGAAGATGGTAGAAGGGTGGATATGGCATGGAAGGCATCTGCAGATTGGATGGGAAACTTTGGTGATGAGAACTACCAATGGAGGCCTGGGGCTGGTGGATTTCAGGTGCTGACTGAAGTTACTTCGGGGTTGGTGGGGGCACCAGATGTTAGAACTTAGTGAGGAGGGTTGAGACAGGCTGGCCATGGACAATTGGGAGGTCTGGTTCTGCCCACATGGTGAGGTCTGGAAGGATATGCGGGGTTTGATTCAAGTTGGAAGTGTAGGCAGGCTGCAGTTTAAGGGGTTCTGGTGGGGTATTGTAGAAGCCTGGCTGGTCATGGGGTTGACAGGCCCAGAGATAGAGGTGGGTGAGAACCCTGAGCAAAGATGGTGACAACTGGGAGAGCTGCGGATTGGTGGCCACAGTCTGAAGGAGTATTCTTTGAGCAAGGTGATAGAGTGGATAAGATCTGGCCCTCTGGAGAGATGGCCACCTGGTTGGCAGAGGGCTGGTATTGGCGAGGACTGGGAGTGGGCTCGAATCTGGAATTGGGGAGACTCAGTACGCAAGATGGTGCCCCCCAAGTACTGGGTAGTTTGGTGGCGATTCTTAAGGCGTAATGTGATGCTGAGCTATCGGACTGGCTGGATGGAGGTTGATGGTTGTCGGAACTGTGAGTGGTGTAATGAGGTGGATAGAGGGGTCTTTCAGATGCCAGAACATGCTCTGGGGGCCTGCCCAGGTGTGGAAGGGTTTTGGCTGAGTTTGGAAGGGTATTGGGGCCCAGGGAGGCATAGGGCAGAGGATCTGGCCAGCCTAGTGGTCAAGCACCGGCTGGTTGGGGAAATTGGTAATATATGGGGGGGCCTTGGCCAAGTTTTGGGGGTTTGGGTCCTGATGGCAGTACATTGGCAGTGGATCTTTGAACAGAACCCATGGATGGGGATTGGGGAGATAGTGGAGTGGTGGAGGTGGCTTGTCCAGGAGGTGGTTCAGGGGTGGTGTCATCAGGGGAGACGGCTTCAGCCAGGAGCTGTAAAGAAGGTACAAGAAATTGTATGGCAGAGTCGAGGGTACCTGGTGTTAGATGATAGTGGGGTAAGATGAAAGGAAGGAGTTGGCTGAAGAGTTCCACCTCTGTATAATTTATGGTGTTAGTAGGGGTTTGTGATCTTTATAATTGTATTAGATAGCTCATAATAAAGGAGTCCATGAGACTATAAAAAAAAAAAAAAAAAAAAAAAAAAGACATCGGCTTTCAGGTGTGGGAAGGAACAATGATCAGGACAGGCAACATTGATATCAGGATTCGGCTAGCAGAAAAGGAGGCCATGGGGAAGGCAAGTGACTGGCCCTCAGTGCTGATGTGGGGGGCCATTGTCTGCAAGGTATCAAGGGTGAAAGAGAGTGAAGAGGAGGAGGAGGACTTGTTGGAGGTACTAGAGAAGTTGAGTGGTGCTGTGGAGAGGAGGGCAAAGGCCTGGAAACTGTATGAGGAGTCAACACATCTGGAGGTGGTGGGCGGGAAGCATATCCATATAGATAAGAAGCAGTGGGAGTGGGCCCAGAGATGTAAGAGGCAGAGGGAGCTATTGATGAGTATGACAGGAGGGGTGAAGAAGAAGTCAGTTGGAGCTGGGGAGTCTGGAGGTGTGAAGGCCAGTGTCTGGGCTGATAAAGGAGGAGAGGAGGTGGAGGTAAAGGAGGCAGGGACTGGAGGGATGCTGGACAAGAACCCATTTGCTGATGGTACCTTTGAAGTGTGAGAGCTGGAGTTAGATGCCACCCTCCCCCCACTTATCAGGAAGGGCCCAGTTGGGAAGAGAGGGATGACAGAGGATACACAGATGCAGGGGGCCCAGTAGGTGCAAGGGAGTCAGGTGGTGGCAGTTGGCAAGGATGAGCTGGTGGATGTCCCTGAGGAGGAGTGGGATGAGACTGCCAGTGTAGGTGCTAACACTACAATGCTGGATACAGGGCAGCCAGGGACTCCAGGAGGGAGGGAGATGGGGAACTTATTGTGGATATGCAAGATGATGGATAATCTCACAGCAGAAGCTTTGGGAGAAGTGGACCTGCAGGCGATGTCTGAGGAGCATTGGGCACGGATTCTGCATGATGATGGAATGGTGGAGGCACTGAATGTGGAGATTCTGGGTATTTTCCTGGAGGAGGAGGGGTATGAGGTGGATGAGGTGAGGAAGGCAGAGCTGGGGGTGGTTGCTAGTGAGTGGGTGGTCTACTGCTGGGCAGAGCATCATGGTTTGCAGCTCTGGCAGGAGGCCTGTCTGGAGTATTGCGAGGAATTTGAGGAGCATGAAGATGGGGCAATGGTAGACCTTTTGGGAGCATTGGCAGCACAGAAAGCAGGGGAGAGGGAACTAGCTGCTGAACATAACTTGGACATAGTGCAGGAGGAGCGGAATGCGGACTTGTAGAGGATGGGACCACGATATACCATTATTCCATATGAACAGTACAACCAACATTTTCTCCTTGAATGTGAATGGGTTACGGGACTCTGGGTGGTGTAAGAACATTTTTACATAGCTCAAGAGATTGGAGGCTGATCTCTTTTTACTACAAGATATTCGTTGTGTGGATGAGGATGATCAGGTAGAGTGGACTAGGGAATGGGGTGGGGCTACTGCTTGATTTGGAAAGATAGCGATTTTGGTGAGAAAGAGTAGAGGTGACTTGGGGGGAATCAGGAGCTGGGGTGATCACTTGGTCTGGGGAGATTGGCATCAGCCAGGGTGGGAATCGGTAAAGGTGGGCTCTTGCTACTGCCCTGCAGATAGGGGTGAGAGGACTGCATGGATTAGGGGGCTGCTGGAGGAGGGTATTCTCTTGGAGGAAGGGGTCAATGTGCTCAGTTGGGACTTTAATATGGTTCAGGATCAGCATCTGGATAGGACTGATGGAGGAAGGAGTACCGGGGGTAGAAGTGGAGGTCTGGATGCATGGGAGGAGGTGGAGACATTGAGCTCCTTGGGGGATATGGGCAGAATGAGGTAGGGTGATGCCAGGGTCTATATACATTAGGTGAATGGCTTGGACACAAGGATTGACTGGATTCTGACAGTGGAGTGCTGGGGTTCAGATATTTGGAAGGCATTGGAAGTAGAGTAGTGCCCATGGTCTGATCACAGGGGACTATTGGGGCTGGGACAGTTTGGGGGGAGTGGAGATGGACCCGGATATTGGGTGCTTTAACTCTTCCCTGCTGGCTGAGAAGGGGTTGTGGGAATTGTGAGTGGAGGACATTCAGGCAAAGGTTTTTAACTAGGGGCTTGAGGGTTTGCTGGTGGATGTCCGCTGGATGAGATTGAAAGAGGCTGCGAGGTTTTATTGAGAAGGGGCTAGTAGAGAGGCTGGGAGGCAGAGGCGGAGGCGCATGAGGTGTACTTCCAGCAGACTGAGGAGACTATAAATGGATTGGGCAGATTTGCTCACTATTGTTGGGGTGGAGGATTGGCAGATCAAGAGGGCAAAATTGGAGATAGTGAAACTACAACAGGTATTGAGGGAAGAGGAGGAGACTCATATGTGGGGCATGGCTGCAAGGCTATGATGGCAGAGACTTGAGGAGAGTAAGCAGTCTTCTAGATACTTATCAAGACTTCTCAAAGCTAGGAGAGTGTGACATCGGTGGAATGGGGTCCTGAATACTGATGGGGACATGTTACACGGCACACAACAAATCTTAGGGGAGTTGAAGGAGAGATGGCAGGGCTTGTGGAGTGAGGAGAAGGGGGTGCTGATGAGGTGGAGATTGTGGACACACTAGAAGAGTGGGGGCCACTACTAGTAGCTGGACTGGGTGACTTGATCTTACCGGTGCAGGGAGAGGAGATCCAGAGTATCCTGGCAGCAACTAAACTTAGGACAGCACCAGGGGAGGATAGATTGCTGTAATAACTCTCACTTCTATCTCTCTCTTATCCTTTGGATAATTAGGGAAGTGGACTATTACTTAGGGACTCAGTACACAATGTGTACCAAGAAGCCTTCAGTTGAGGAAGCGCTCGCTTTAAGTAGTTGTAGTGGCAGTGCCTTATCTTTCAAAGGTCTTTCTCTTGTGCCCTATTTCGAGGGTCTTGTTCTTTGCTGTGCACAGACTGAATTCGCCTTGGAATTCAGGTTCAATGGGTTTACTTAAGTTTTTGTGATTTGTATACTGGTCTCAGTTCTGGCAGAAGTTAGCTAGGCTTCTGGAGTTTAGTCAGAAATACTAGAGTCACTTAGATGTCATTACTAAGACTCAGGGGAATGTGTGTGTGTGGGGGGGACTTGATTCTTGTATCAAGGACTGAACTAAAACTGCTTTATTTTGGATGAAAACTGGGGGGTATTTATACAAGTTGGTCCGTGATTTCTGACTAAATATGAGTGACTAATTTGGTAACTATAATGAGGTTTGTGATCACGACCTTTGTCAGGTGGTTTTTGGTAAAGAATATCTTTGTGATCAGGACCTCAATTACTAGGCAATGATCAGCAGCTGTGTCAACTGTTGCTGCGGCGACGGTTATCAGGGATAAGCTAAATATCATTTTCCGCGTCATTCGTTTGCATCGTTCGTTCGTTCGTCACTCGTTATTCATATGCCGCGCTCGATCGTATGATGACGTCATCGCCGGGTCACGTGATCGCTCGTCGTTCATCGCGTCCCATCTGTTCGCTTTATTACAGATTGCCATGGGACTTCTGGAAGAAGATGGTAAATGTCCCTGGAGTTTTGGGTGAGATGGCTGCTCTCTGTGACCATGTCCTTCAGAGCAGTGAGTGGGTTGGAGAGCAGGATCTTGGGCTGGTGGCCTTATTGTACAAAGACAAGGGGAGGAGAGAAGACTGGAAGAACTGGAGGCCGATCATGCTTCTGGACATGGACAGGAAGATGTTGACTAAGGTGATTGTCGCAAGGCTGCAGAAAGTTGCCCAGCAGGTGCTGGGGGAGGAGCAGCAGGGCTTTGTTGGGGGCAGACTTATAAGAGATGGGACTGCATGGGTTTATGGTGTCATTGAAGGGGCCTGGGCCTGTGGCTTAGATGGAAGGTTGGTCTTTTTGGACCAGGAGAAGGCCTATGACCGAGTACGGCGGGTGTGGCTGGGCAAGGTACTGGACCGAATTGGGGTCCCCCAAGGTTTAGGGCCTCTATGTTGAGTTTGCTGGAGAGCAGTCGGGCAGCTCTGATATGTAATGGTTACTGTGGGAGAGTGTAATAGAACAACGTGACGAACGATCACGTGACCCGGCGATGACGTCATCATACGATCAAGTGCGGCATACAAACAAACGAATGATGTGAAACGAAGTGGAAAAATGATATCCAGCTTATCCCCAATAATCGGCGCCGCAGCAATAGTTACTACAGCTACTGATCATTGCCTAGTAATTGAGATCCTGATCACAAAGATATTCTTTACCAAAAACCACCTGACAAAGGTCGCGATCACAAACCTCATTATAGTTACCAAATTAGTCACTCATACTTAGTCAGAAATCGCGGACCAACTTGTATAAATACCCCCCAGTTTTCATTCGAAATAAAGCA
>RBNI01004881.1:0-13311 GCA_003990745.1 Jimgerdemannia flammicorona | reverse complement strand
AAAAAAAAAAAGTTTATAATAATTCTAAATATTTCTTTATTAACTTCAAGAACTTTATCTATTTTTTTCTTTCTTCTAGTTATATTTTCTACTATAATTTTTCTTTATAAAGCTTATAGCTTATAATTAACTATTATATTTTATATTTATATCATATTAGAAGGCAAGGTATACTGAAATAGATAAATATCTTTAATATTGAGAAATCTGAATCTTCAGATATAGCTTCTTATTAAGTTTTAGTTAACTATTATATAGTAAAATTGATAAATATATTATTAAACAATATAGTAACTAATTCTATTAGTTTACTTATCTTCTTAAGATATTTAATTATAATATATTCTATCTAACAGTAATATATATATATATTTATAATTTTAAATATTAATAAATAGTTTCTAATATTAATTTTATATAAAATTTTTAGTTTTAACTATTTGATTCTGTATTATAATCTTAGAGCTAATATAAGTTAAGATTTACCTATATTATCAAACTTTAAATTAAACTTCTAAATTTTTAAAAAAATAAAAAAACTTTTTTTTTTTTTTATATCTAATACTTCTGATCTCTAATAAAACATTTCTGACTAGTCTCTCTCTAGACCACTTCTTTCTTTTTTAAATATACCATCATCTTACAGTTTTCTTTCTATAGCTTAATATCTTCTCAAAATATAAATTTAAGTAAATTAAACTAAGATAAGAATTCTTATAATAGATTTATAATTATATTAAAAGCTCAGAGAGTAGAAAATAGAAGAAATAATATTATTAATATAAATATATTAATATAAATATACTATTTATAAATTAATCAAAGTTATATTTTAGATAAAAAAATTATTATTATAGTTTTTCAAAATTATTTTTATTCTTTTTATAATATTTTAGTTTAATATAATTACCATAAGTAATAATTAGTAATTCTTATAATTTTATCAAAAGATTCTAGCTAGAGTTTAGAGTTAGGATTAGAGTTTTTTTAAAAAAAAGTAACTAAATTTAAAAGATTCTAATAGTTCTGAAATAGTTTAAAGAGATACTTATATGTTCTAGAGATTCTTGGAGAATTTCTGAAGAAGATAAGCTGAGCTTTATTTGAGTAAAAGAGGAGATATTTATATAGATCTGAAAGAAGAATTTAAAAAAATTTTAGAAATAAAGAGAAAAGCCAAAAAAATAGATTTTTGACAAAGATGATTAATAATAGTTATAGCTATACTATGATACATATTTGTGGACTAGATGTTATAAATTTATTTTAAGCTAAAAAATAAGAGCTAAATTTTTTATTTTTGACTTTATATATAATTAAATATTAGAAATTTTAGATATAGAATATTTCTGATATTATCTATAAACTATTTAAAATCACTCAAAGTAATTTCACTGTTATGAGTGTGAGATCAACAAAAACATCTTAATAGTCTTCAATTCAACCATGAAATGATACCATACTGAGCTGGATGAAAAGGACAGAATAGAAATAGAGACAGGTGCACGTGACCCAGGAAAGCAGTCCCAGGGTATGAGTGCTCCAGGACTGCTATAGACATCATCCGATAAGATGCCAGCCTCTGAGGAGGAAGAATAAGAGAAGCGAGGAGAATATGAAGGTGGGGTAATTCATGGGAATATTTGCCCCAACGACTTCCTCCACCAGATCTCCCTGATGCTCCTCATGACAGGCGACTCACACCCTCACTCTACCCACTCACAGTGATGATCCTCACAACAGGCGACGTGGGCGAAATCATGTTCTTCAGCTGGTGGAGGCCATATCGCCTGCCAACCCCACCGAGGTGAGTTCTTCGCACTACTTTATTTCCAGTCAGGAGGACTCCAGCCACACCCCTTGTGCTTAATCAACACCTCCCAATCGATGTCCTCTCTCCCCTCCGACCTACCAGATGGCGACCCTCTCATCGGTCATTTCCCCAAATGGCTCCCTTGCATTTCCTCTCCGCCTCTAGTCAAGGTAGAGAATCAAGAGCCAAAAAAAAAAGAGACAGAGATCCGTACTTCCAATTTTTTTTCTTCAGTGATCCGTATTCTCTTATTTTTTTTTCTTCCATGTTAAACTCTTAATATGAGAATTTGATGAACAAAGACACTGATATGACGAAATGACTTTCTTAATACGTATGAACAAAGATTACACACTGATATGACGAAATGCAATTCCTGAAGCTTTATATTTTAATGACTATCTTCTCTTCTGCCCCATCCCTTCCATTTCATTCCTCGCCCGGATGCATACGTTAGGTTTCAATACGAAAAGGCTTTCCTCAGCTCTGGCCTGAATCGACCCCGATGTCAAAACTCTCTTTTTAAGTAGGAGGGGCAAAAAGTGGCTCATTGCCACAAATTGCCATTCTACCCTCAGGTTATACACACCGAGAAATGGACTACAATTATGCCAACCTTCCGAGCAACCAGGTGTAGATATTCATCATGAACTAGAAGGAATAATATCTCGCATCCATACGTCGCTCGAAAATACGGCGTCCTCGAGTCCTGAAGAGGAGGATGGCGAGGTCCTCCTTGAACCTGACGATAAAATACTGCCAGACGCTCATGCTGAACCTCATGTGGAACCAGGGGTGGAACTGGGAAATGACGACGCTGGGATAGAAGCCGCGAATATTGATCTTGAACCAGTGGTGGAACTGGAAAATGACGACGCTGGGATAGAAGCCGCGAATGGAGAGGACGAACTCGATAGTGACGAGGAGGGAGTATCTCTCGAGCGAATTGTTGAAATGCCGCCAGACACTCATCTTGAACCAGTGGTGGAACTGGGAAATGACTACGCTGGGATAGAAGCCGCGAATATTGGTAAAGGAGAAGTTGTTGAAATAATTGAGACAGTGACGAATGATGACAGGAGTGAGCACAAGGAGGAGGAGGGAAGCGACGTAACTGGAGAACCAGTGAATCGCCAATCCAGCGAAGAAGACAACAATATGGAGGAGGTGGATGGCCGGCAGAAAGAGGAGGTGGAAAGAGGCGAGAGTGAAAAGGAAGACGAAGAAATGGGGAATAAGAATGCCGATCACAAAGGCGAGGACGGTGTACAACCTGAAAAGCAGGATGAAGATCCTGAGCTGGGAAGTGGACACGAAGATGACCTGATGGATCAAAACGCCGTGGCACCCCAAAAGCAGCATAGAGAAAATGAAGATGAAACTGAGGAGGAACATTCCTCCTCCGACATGCTAGATCAACATGAGCTGGAAGGATGCAAAGATGACTTGATGGATCAAAGTGACGCCGTTGGAGACCAAGAGCCGGATAGACAGCGCGAAGGCAATGAGACAGAAGAGGAATTTTCCTCCGACGAGCTGCTGGATCAAGAGGACGAGAAAGTAGTCGATGTTGGTGGGCGCGTAAAACGAACGAGAGGCTGTCCGGACCTCGTTTAAGCGGGATTTGCCTGTAATCATAGAATCGAAAAATCGCATCAGTATATTCTTGCGACAAACAATATTCTCAATGGAAAACCGATATAACATACCACAATAGTCCAAGAAATGGAGGTGTATCCTGAGTCCGAAGCTCTAGCCGCCAAAGACAGACATTTTGCCGGGGAGGCGCCGTTGGTTATTTAGCTATTTTTTTTGGCGTCTGCAATTTCTTTGGCGTTGGCCTGGCTCCTTCAACATAAACAAGCTGAAAACTTGTCCACACTTGTCATAAATCCAACACCATCAGCACATTCACGATTGACATGATTCCTGGAAGGAATTTCTCCAAATTCATAGTGGACCTGAGCAACGTGCTAAAGAGCTGCCTCGAGGCATGGATGAACGAAGGCATTCAGATGTGGTTTTTCAAGCGTTGTGATGCTCAACAGAGGATTGAAGGCGCCGAGAGAGAATGCTTTCACACTACAAAGATCCAACATAGCAAAGATGTTTGAATATAATCAAATTACTGGTTGGAAGAAAGCATAATGACTCGCACTTACAATTGTGGCAATGTCTGCTGTAGAATTCGTTTTGTTGCAACCATTATTATATCGCTGTTGTCGAGTGATCGTAGATCATCAATTCTGTCCTGCCACTCTGCGCCAGTTAAATCTTGAGAGAAGAATTCCGTGAGAAAATTATGTACATTTTCAGGAATCAAACTCTCCGTTTTCGCCTCGATTTCCGTAAGATATGCTTCGACGACTTGGCTTGATAGTTGCTTGGAGAATAACGATTTTGGCCGTAGGTCAATGACATCATCGGCAGGGTGATATTTCATATGTTCAGAGCAAATGGCTCTCATTGTCTCCGAACATTCAACTTCATTCCCAAAAATATCCATTGCGAATTCCTGTACAGAAGGTAGCAACATCTTAAGAGGTTATCTTTAATTATGCATCATACAGTGTTTTTAAAAATCTTACATTATCGTCTTCCTCACGTTTCCTCGTTTCAGGACTTCCTGAATCAACTAATGTAGTGGCCGAGTTGCTTGCAGAAGGCGTTACTAGAGAAACTGCATCTTCAGCAACTGGTATTGTCGCCGGATTGGTCGCAGAGGACGCTGCTGGACAGAGAGTAGCCAATTTGTCGCCTATCACCTGCACCTTCACCTCTGATCCATATAAGTTCGGTTTGATGTTCAGCAAACGTTCATTTGCCTATCAAACCAATTAGGCTTTAGATATGAGTACAGGTCAAGTAACAACCGGAAATCTTATATATATACAAATACTTCTTTGTCCATTCGATCAAAAAGGCTGTGACTCTGCAAACTGAAACACTTTTTCCGCATCACTAGAAAGCTTTGCTGCCCTGTTCCGGGCTTTTTGAGTAAATGACTGGTGGGTGCTTGTCATCTCCATCTGGCGTTTGAATTCATTCATAATTTTTTCTCAGCTTTGAGATGTCACCCATGTATTCCTCTCTGTTAAAAATTCAAGGCAGCCGGTGACGGACCACTTGGAGAAGGCCACGTCGTTTAGATAACGAGCAATCGTATTCGAGATGTCCATTCTAAATAAACAATAACCCAAAATATTAGTATTATAAGATCAAGCGAAATTTAATCGGCAGAAAACATAGTGGGCATTGACAAAATAGGCTCTGGAAAAAGGCCTCAAGATTTAGATGCTAGGCCTATCCTAGCAGGGATCCTGCAACCTTTTTCCAAGCATCGACCGGAGGAGGTCCACCTATGTGGGAGGGACCTTGGCGCCGTAGGAGACCCACTAAGTCCAATATACTGGAATAAAGGCCTCAAGATTTAGGTGCTAGGCCTATCCTAGCAGGGATCTTGCAACCTTTTTCCAAGCATCGACCGGAGGAGGTCCACCTAAGTGGAATGGGTCCTTCGCGTCGTAGGATATTGTACGATGCCATAGATATGATTAAACTTGAACTAAAGTACTTTCCTGAAATCGACGACCGACAAGCTGGAACCTCTTGAATGACGCGCTAAAGTGGAGCAATTCAAACGGTAAACTAACACGATATAGTTGCCGACATTCACGAATATGTGAATGCATTTTGTACGCAAGCAACACGTTGGGTGGCTTGATCACAACGCGTGTAAATTCCGAAGATAACGTCACATGTCTCATATTATAATTTTTTAAAGGGTTTAAACCAATTAAAAAATATTATTATTATAATTATATTATATTATATTATATTATATTAATTATAGTAATATTGTTAATAATATTTAAATTTTATTTTTTATATATACTATCTTTTGAATTTAATATATATATATAATATATATATATAACAGTTTGTATACTTTAAGTATTCAAATTAAAAGTTTTTTTTTAATATTAATAATGAGTATTTACTCTTTACTAAAAGAATATTTGTATATCTCTTAGTTGCAGAAAAACTTATTATTGACAAAATATCTAAGTTATTTGAAGTAGAGATTTAGTTTTCAAAAAGATAAGTTATAACTTAGTACCAGTAGCTTAATAATACTAGTAGCTTAATAATACTATAAATTGCTAATATAATTTTGTTTATCAAATAATATTAATATTTCTATTACTCTAAATACTATTATTGAAGATAAGATTATAATTATAACTTATAAGAAGAAAATAATATTTAAAAATATAAAAAGAGTTATAATATTAGTCTAAAATATATTCTTTATAAATCTTATTAATAAATATAAAATATAACTATAGTTTAAATATTTAAAATATATACTTCTTAATATAAAGGATGCTAAATACTCATATATATATTTGGCTAAAGTATATATATACTTATTCTCCATTAATGATTTGATCAGATTGTATATTTATTCTTATTATTAAAAATAAACAGAAGAAGAATAAGAAAAAAATATATAAATTACTAATAACTATATACTCTTTATAGATAAAGATCTCAGTACTTATATGTCATATATCAGAGATCAGCTACATATGAGAGGTCTATCTCTATAGAGAATAAATATATAATAATATAGATTGAGAGATAGAGCTATTTCCCAACTAATCCTCATAGTTGATATAGAATGCTAAATCTATAGAGCCACTCTTTAAATACTTGCAAAAAGCTCTATAGGATAATAGAATGAGTAATAGAGTATGTTGAAAAGTATGACAAAATAAGATATTAGAATATATCACAAGATAAAGTATTGAAATGAGTAGTAAGATGGAATATTAAAATAAGTAGCAAGATTAGTACTCTTAAATGAATCAAATCAATTCAAATTGAATTAAATTGAGAGTGATTCGAATTAAATCAAATTGAGGATTTTTCAATTTGAATTGGGTTTGAATCAAATTGAGTTTGAATCAAATTGAGCTCTGATTCGAAATGTTCGAATCAAATTGAGGTCCAATTCAATTCAAAAAAAAAAATTAGATTCATAATTATTAGTGGCTTATATGATTTATTTATTATTCATATATATACATACATAGTACTCATGATATATTCCACTTGCCCAATACATTCAGCACTCATGATACTCAGTACCTAGCAGCACATCTGGCTGCAGTAACAGCCAACCAATAGGAATTATCATAAGGTCTTTTTCTCAAAGGTAGGTTAGGAGTCAATGGGTTCAACTTCTGGCAAACTTTAGGAAGGGTACCATAAGTCTTTCCATATCTTCTGCAATTATAACAACTGGTCTGAGGATGGCCTCTTGGCTTTAGAGGGGCCAGAGCAATAACTGGGGCTGGAGTAATTACCAGGGCTGGGGTGACAACTGGGGCTAGAGCAATGACTGGGACTGGGGTAACAACTAGGGCTAGAGAGACTGGGGCGATGACTGGGGCTGGAGGGGCCAGGGTGACAACTGAGGCTAAGGGGGACCAGGGTAGTAGAGAGTGTCAGAGCAATAGCTAAAATAAATTGCTCAATCACTTTAGCAAGTATTTTCTTCTTCTTTCTATATTCTTCTTGAGTAGTATTGATTCCATCAATTATCACCCAAGTATATATATCTTGTCAATAGTATAGTTTATGTCTTCAAAATAATTTGAGAGATAGTTGAGATAAGTTTGAATATGTATTTTATTTTTATTTTTATTAAAGATGGCAGCTTAGACAGCTTATTTATATGTTTTTAATACTAGGCCAACAAGCAACCCCCAAGAGCTTCATAACCCTTAGGCTGTAATATAGACAAATTTGCCTGCAAAAAAATTAAAATCTTATAATTTTATCAATAATAAAGATATTTATTTTTAATTATTAAATAACAATAATAAGACATATCAGCTTGCAAACTGTCAAATATTTCCTAATTTAAAAGCAAGTTATTTATTTTATTTTATTTTTATTTTAATTGACTATAATCTTCAAGCCTGCAAGCTGCAAGCCCCGCAAGCTGCAAGCTCCACAAGCTGCAAGCAAGCCGCAAGCCCAGCCCTGCAAGCCGCAAGCCACCAACATACATTCACGGCAAGCCATAAGCCCTGCAAGCCGAAGCCACCAACATTCTTAGTAATAAAGCCTATGGAATCAACAATCTAAAGGAACTTATTTTGGACATTAAGACTCAGTAGAACTCAACATATTTGATAATTGAATGGGCCATTAAATTATCAGAAGTAATTATATTTAATTATATTTAATTTGTTAGGTGATATAGGTCTATTACACCTGAGTTTAATCTAATGAATTAATTTTTATTAATAGCCCTTAAATTCAATAGGTATAGCTGATAAAGATTTGCAACAATATGCTATTGGAGTTTATACTTGGCAGTTGCTAAAAGATATTATTTTGGTGTTAAAGAGTTTTCAACATATAACAGATCTTACAACTTAGCAAAAATATCCAATAATTTATTCTACTATTCTGATTTACAATTTTCTACTGGATATATTGGAGGATAATGACCAAGTAATTTGAAATCATACAGCAGAACCAGAAAAAACTGAAGAGCTGAATACTCTCATTCAACAGGCACTAATAGTAGCCATTAATAAGTTAAAGAAATACTATTCAATAACAGATCATCTGATTTATTATATTAGTACTGATAAGTAAATATTTTGAAATTTATTTTATTCTTTGAATAAGAACCAGTTCTTGATCCCAGGTTTAAACTATAATATTATTCAAACCACAATTGGGAAACCATTTAGATTGATATAGTCAGAAAAACTATTTGTACAGTCTATAATGATAACTATACCTCTTTATCAGTTTATCATATAAGTTCTAAAGATCATACTGAAATAGAAGATGACATCGATGTTGATAACATTGCTGAGCTATCTGAACATATATATAACAAAAGACAAAAATTGATGACAAATCCTGAAGAGGAGTTAGATAATTATTTGAAAAGTAAAACTATTAAATTTCAACCAGAAGTCAATACATTGTCTTGGTGGCAAGTGAGTGGTCTAATTTGAAATATTATAGATCCAATTCAAAATATTATTTGAGTTTCTCTAATTTAATTTAATTCATTGAGAACATTAAGACCATAGCAGAGATTACCCAAATCTAGTAAAATAGCACATGACTATTTAGCTATCCCAGCAACAAGTACACTTATAGAGAGAGTTTTTTCAAGAGGTAAAGATCTTGTAGCACCTAAAAGAGGTACTTTAGACCTCGAAACCATTTGTAAATATATGTGTTTAAAGGTGTGGCAATAAGCTGACTGATTCTGAAATCTAGAAATATAGTCAAAATATAGTTTAATCTTGACTAACTAAATATATCCATATATCAGAATATTTCTAATATACATACTGCCATATTTGAAGCTCTCAGTTCACTTATCACCAGCAGATATTAATTACATCATGGTGCTATATTCAAAGCTTGGTGCTTGCTCATTAGCTAGTATTAATTATACTATTTGAAGCTCTCAGAGCTCACTTCTGACTAAATCATATGTAGTTATCCTGTCTCAGTCTACCAAACCTGCTGCCAAATCCACTATAGCCAGCATATCTACTACCACTACAGACCAGTATACCCACTATCACACAGGCTTACCAAGAGCCATAGTGATGCAATTAATGAGTGAGCCCTGAGAGCTTTGAATATGGTACTGGGAGTATAAGCCAGAAGATGATACTAAGAGCCATGGTGATGCAATTAATGAGCAAGCCCTGAGAGTTTCGAATATAGTACCAAGAGTATAAGTAAGCCAGAAGATAATGCCAAGAGCTTCATAAGCCATGATGATACAATTAATACTAGCCAATAAGTGAGCTCCAAGAGTTTCAAATATCATAAGCCATATTTGAAGCTTGGGGCTCACTTATATTATACAATAAATCTCTTATGATATTGTGGTAATGACCAGATCTTGATGATACTCATTCAAAGACTTGAAATTATTTCTCTATCATCATCAGCCTTCAGATATATTAAAAAGGCTTGAACAGCCAGATTAATAATATAAGCCATACAGTGTACATGTTATATTGGCTGATAGTTGAGGCTATAATTGAACTCTATTCCAATTGTTTGAAAAAATATATTGTTGTTGGATGCATTGTCTGTTGTTATAGCCAATATCTAGAGTGAAAAATTGATAATTCAAAATGTAAGATAACTGTTTTTCAAAAACCCAACCTTTATAAAAAACACAACCTTTTTTAAAAACCTAACCTTTTCAAAAACCCAACTTTTTCAAAATTTGAAAAAACAACTTTTTTTGAAAACCTGATCTTTTGACCTTTTTTGAAAACCTGACTTTTTTTGAAAACCTGACCTTTTTCAAAAACCTGACCTTTTCAAAAACCTCTTTTAAAAGGCTCACTCACTTTTTACATATCTTTGTCTGTATACCAAAATCTTGAACATAGCTCCCAAAAGCACTAGTAAGATTTTTGCCAGAATGAGATCCTGATAGCTTAATAAAATCAATCAACATATAATTGAGTTACCAATTTTGACAAATCCAATGTACATTAATTCCAAAAAATGTGTGCATATTCAGTAATGTCTATATATCAACAGTGAAGAATATTTGATCTGGTATATTCTATTTTAAAATAAATTAAATTAAAATGAGATTAATTCAAAATATTGGAATTGGTATTCAAAGTTAAATATTAAATCTTACCTGTAGTGTAATTTTGACAGTATTGTGATTCCATTAAAAGGCTAGTTTAATTTCACTTTGTATAGTTCCAGCAGAAAGAATAGTAATATCCAGTTTTAGAAGACAAAAAACATCTCTCAGCTCTGAATAACAACTGTAAAAGGCTGACTGTTATAGATAATCCAGTGAACTAGCATATCTTGAAATAATTTCATAGAAAATCTTGGCTATTTAATATAAAAGAAAATAGCAATAAATTAATAAGAAAAAAAAAAAAAAAAAAAAAAAAAAAAAAAAAAAAAAAAAAAAAAAAAAAAAACCATACTTTTGAGAAAAATGATTCTATTGCTTCTGCTTGATGACTTTTGTAAAATTTATTGAAATGTGCCCATAGATTTATTGTAAAGTTACCAATAAACTTATATATCATTTTATAGTAATTATATTTGACTCTGGTGATGTTTCCATTCTCTATATACTCTTTTGTAAACTCTTTCCAAATACTAGAGCATTCTTTTGCTTTTTCTTTTCCTTTCTTGGACTGTTGTATCAAGACTATACTTATTATAGCTATACTTGTTGAAGCTATATCTGATACTAAAGCTGTTGTCATCATAGTATCCACCATAAGTGGTACTATAGAAGACATATTCAACATGTTTGATTGTGATATACTTGATTATATGTATATTATTGTGAGTTATATCATATGTGAGTTTTGAATTACCATATTTAGTTTTGAATTTCAAATTGAATTTGAAATTCAAACTTCAAATTGAATTTTGAATTGAATTCAAAATTGAATTCAAAATTTGAACTTCAATTCAAATTGTGACTTGATTTTATTTGATTCAATAAAGATTATTAAATTTGGACATGTTTTCATTAAGTAATTAAATTTTAAAAATTTAGGTTTAAATTGAATTGGACCTCAATTTGAATTGATTTGAATTGAATTGGGCCTCAATTTAATTTGAAGTTTTTTAATCGAATTGAATTTAGGTCTAATTCAATTTAATTCAATTCATTGAGAGTACTAAGTAAGATAAAGTATTGGAATAAGTAGCAAGACAAGGTATTGGAAAAAAACATCAGATAAGTAATGAGTCTCTTCTCTTACTTCTCTCTCTCTTTCTCTTTCTCTTCTCTCTCTAAAAAAGAAGAAATTTCAAATCTGAAATATCAGAGCAAAAGGACTACTATATTGGAATAAAAGATAGAGTATATTGAAAAGTATAACAAGATAACATTGGAACAAGATAGTATTAGAATGAGCAATATAGTAAGATGAGATATTGAATTAAGTAACAAGACTAGGTATTGAAATCAGTAGTAAGACAAAATATTAAAAAAGAGTATCAAATGAGTAATAAGGCTCCTCTCTCTCTTTTACTCTTTAAAAAAAGAAATTTTAGACTTAGAATATTAGAGCAAGAGAGCTGTTATATTAAAAGAAATAAGTATATTAGAAAATATAATAAGGTAGTATTAGAATGGGCAGTAAGATAGTATTGAAATAAGTAGTATAATAAGATAAAAAGAGATATTAAAATAAGTTATATATAAGATGAGATATTGAAATAAGTAATAAGATAAGATATTGAAAAAAGAGTATCAGATGAGCAATGAGACTTCTTTTTTTTTTTTTTTTTTTTTTTTTTTTTTTTTTTTTTTTTTTTTTTTTTTAACGGACTTATGTCCCGTGGATTTTTATTGAAAGGGAACCTAGACTATATAGGCCAAAACCCTCTCCCACCACCTACCAAGTACTGTCCTCCTATTAACCTAGGCTAGCTATTGTCCAGCAGCTCAACTATACCAGGTACAGCAGAGCCTATATTGGCCTGTACCTCATTCTGTACACCATGCTCTCCCTACCACCAGGGGAAACCCAACTATATACCAATGATTAAAAGTGCATGCCTGAGAACCCAATGTATATATAAGGCCATGTCCGAGCCGAATAGAATAGCCTCTATCACTCCAAAGAGAATAACAGGCAAAGAAAAACCCTCATCAAAGCACAACATGGTGGGTAGGGCCTGGTTCTCCTAGTCAAGGTGAGTAAAGGACTTACATGTGAGGCAGGAGGAAACTTCCAATACCCCACTACTCAAGCCTACAGGCCTCAATTACATTGCTGTGTCAGCTCCCAGTTCCAGTTGAGTGCAGCCAAGACATCTGAAATGGGTAGCCTCGGGCCCCCCAACCCCCCCAGATGACTGGAACCCAACCCTGCTGACTGCCAAAAGAAGCCGAGAGTGATACCTACTATCTAACCACACTACATCAATCAAAAGGCTCCACCGAAGCAGCATCTGCCCCAGCTCTGACGACCACCCCCAGTCTGGCACTCTACTGGTTCACCATTATCGCCCTTCCTCCTATCTGTAATGGCCATCTCTCCTCCCATCCTGACAACACCTGAAAAACAGTCATCTACACCAGAACTGCACTTACTGGGAAACTCACCAAAGCCAGAGGACCCCACTATAGGTACCGAGGACCTGCAGGTAACCTACACTGAGTACTTGATGCCCAAGGTCGGCCAACTCCCTATGTAGCCTGAGACATACTGAGATAACTCCTTGTTGGTGATGGCAAAAGGAAGAAGGCACTGGGGGAGAGATATAAGAGACTAGTAAGGAGGATTGTAGTGAAGAGTAGTGGAAGAGTTGCGGTGAAGGTCATTTACAGGAACTAGGAAGAGGGGGGGTCCTTGTGGGATAGGTTGAGGTATCAATATTATTATAGATGCCAGTTAATAAAGGGAGTCCAAGTGACTATAAAAAAAAAA
>RBNI01004880.1:0-13315 GCA_003990745.1 Jimgerdemannia flammicorona | reverse complement strand
TTAGTTGAATTGGCGTATCACTGCAGACAATACCCAATTAGGAAATTTCGTGATGGGGTTAGGAGTAGGACCTAATGGGGAGCAGATTTACTTAAGAGTGGTTTGTGGGTTATTAAATAGGTTTATTCGCTATTTATGATATTGCTATACTAGGAGTAGTTGTATGAAGGGATATTGTGGGGAAGTGCTCAGAAGTTGTGTTCAAATTGTTCAGGTCTGAGATTCTGAGGTCTGGGAGAGGGGGTATTTATACTAGTGAGGGGCTATCTGGACTATGCTAGATATGGATATAGCACTAAGTGCCTTGCTGAGTCAGAGTGTAGTTACATAGTACAAGAGTGATCTGATATATCAAGAGATCATCTGCCTGCTGAGTCAGTTCACCGTCATGTCGTACAAGGCTAATCTAACTATACTATGACTGCTAAGCTATTTATAGGTTTAGGCACTGTCTGGATAGTCTTCGCTGACATCACCATTAATGATATCATCTCTGATAAAGTAGTCATCTAGGATGAGTGGTTTGCAGATTACTTCTCCTTGTTGGCTGAGATAATAATATATTGGAACTTCATCTCCATCCCACAGGATAGCATTGTCTATCTCATATACTGGATAAGGTGTTGGGGGGCGAAGAAGTAGTGCATTGTCTTCATTTTCATTAGATTCGCTGTCTGCATACCTCCTATAGGTTACAGCACTATGATTCACGGGATTGTAGTATGTTGGCAACTGTGGTTCATGTCACTCGTACTTGAGTGGTAGAGTGGTTGGTTCAATCTTGAGGGTTGTCTGAAGGTACAGGTTATGTTCTCCAGTTTCTTCGTTGTAGTTGAAGTAATTGGGAGTGAATGCGGGTTAGTATTCATACCAGTGGTCACTGTCCCAATAAGTCTCGTATGTGGTTATGAACTGTTGTAAGTTCATCAGCAAGGTTGGTGGTGTGATCAGGGTTGGCAGAGATCCTTGGCTTGAGGTCATGTCGGCATCAGAGAGATTGTTGTCTTCTGCTTCGTCTTCATTGAAGTTAATTATATCATAGACATCCTTTATGGCATACCCAACTTGGGGCATTTGCAGGATGTGGTCATCGGGGTGTGGGAAGGTTCTGTCGGTAGTCTGAATGTATTCGAGATACTTGTGATTAAGTTCTTGTATCATGTCATCGATTTGGCCATAGGACAGGATAGCAACCATTTTGCTAGTAGTAACTCGGAGGTAGGGAATAAAGGTGCTATACTCATAGAAGAGTTCTCGGTGTTTGCAGGTGATGAGCTTCTGGTGTTGAGACATCTGAATAATATCTGTATCATGGTAGTGTTCGACCATGTCTTCTAGGAGGCAGCTGATCTGGTAGTAGCTTGAGATTTGTCCAATCTGGTGGGCCTCATTAAGCATGTTCAGGGCATTCCATCGGGCTTCCATGAAGTAGAGGAGTGCTAGACTATGGATATTCATAAGAGGTAGAGGGGGTGTGGCTCGGTTGATAATGGCATTCCAAATGTCAGTGCGGATGTGGTTGTAGATCTCGGTGGTTATGTTTGTATGTTTGGAAGTTGTGGTTGTTATTTGTTTTGGTTCTCTATTTTGACACATCTCAGAGCTCGATATATGTATATGCATTTGTTCTTGATTAGTAAGATTCCATTTGTGTGAACCTTGTGTTCTGTGACTTCATATTGACTCAGCTTTGTGCACTGTGACTTCTGTTTAACTCAGTTTCGTGATCACGCAGGTGATTTCCAGATTTGTTCAGAGGTCTCATGTGATTTCAGTGGCTTGGAGGTTGTATGCTTACAATCACATTACCATGTCAGCTTCTGGTTTCAGTCGGGTACTACCAAATGAGGAAGGCCCTGCTCTCTAAGCCTGCAGGCCTTGATCACATTGCCACATCAGCTCTTAGTTCTAGTTGGGTACAGCCAGAATGCCAGCCCCTGCACCACCCCACCCCCCACCAGCCAATCAAAAGGCCCCACCAAAATATTGTCTACCCTAGCTCCAATGACTGCCCCCAGTCTAGCACTCCACTGGTTTATCATAATTGCCCATCCTCCTATCTGTGATGGCCATCTCTCCTCCCATTCTGACAACACCTGAAAAACAGTCACCTATGCCAGAACTGCGCTTGCCAAGAAGCTCACCAAAGTCAGAGGGCCCTACTATAGGCACCGAAGACCTGTAGGTAACCTACACTGAGCACTTGACACCCAAGGTTGGTCGACTCTCTATATAACCCATAATGCACCAAGACAGCACTATATTGGCAATAACAAAAGGAAGAAGGTATCACACCAAAACAGATGTACTCCAGACGTAGCTGAAGGCATCAGAAACTGTAAAAAAGTGGAGAAGATACCAATTAGACACTGATAAAGGGGTAACTCATCACCATTGCCCTCCTCCTGCCATATCCATACAGGCACAGCAAACCAATCTGAGGTAGAGGGGGTAATAATAGGGGAAAGGAGACTTGGAAGGTTGTCTACCAAACCTTGTGACCAGTAAGGTAGTGGAGAAAGGAGCTGATCTTCTTGCCTACATACTGAAGGCTTCTTGATAGTGCTCCTAACAAGTCAATTTAATCTGGATTGGATTTAGATTGATTCGGATTGAATCCCATCCAGATCAACTCAGATGGGATTCGAATCTCATCTGGATGGATTCGAATCAACCATTGTTTTGATTTCCAAATTAGATAATTAAATGTTTACATCAATAACTCAATGAATAATCATTCAAATTTGATGATCTTAGTGTCATTTCAAAGCCCTTAATAAGGTCTATCTAATGATACCAAGAACATTGAAATCCGATCATGCGTTGCTGAGTTATGAAGGAAACCATCTGAATTGCTGATTTTGGAAATTCTTCAATTTGCCGATTTTGGAAATTTTGTCAAATAGACCATTTTCCTTAATATCTTGGCCGATTTTACTTTTCTTGATATCATTAGAAAGGCTTTATTAAGGGCTTTCAAATGACACCAAGATCATCAAATTTGGATAATTATTCATCGAGTTATTGATGTAAACATTTAATTGTCCAATTTAGAAATCAAAACAATGGTTGATTCGAATCCATCTGGATGGGATTCAAATCCATCCGAATCCCATCCGGATTGACTCATTCAGAGCACTACTTCTTGATATACTTATATATTAAGTTTCTAAGTAATTTCTCTATAATACTCTAATTATCCAAGAATAAGAGATGGGTTAAGAAGGGTTATTACTATAATGGTGACCCCAGAATGATGACATCAGCACAGGAGACAGCCTTTCCCTGCAAAGCCACCAGATCGGAACATAAGAAGATTATATGGTATGTGAGATGAGCAATAATGACCAACTGTGAGTCATTGTGACTACAGTACAAGTATCCTGAACAATATAAAAGAAGGATCAAGGAACTGCAGTAGTAGCAACCAACAAGAACCACTAATCCCAAAATAGCTTAAAGACTTACCACAAATGAAATGTCTGCTGTCCACCAAACCTCAAGGTCAAGAAACCACCAAGGCACCTCAGTTGAAGAAAGGATGTTTCAAGACATCAGAAGAGCCATAGGAATCTGCTCAAGAAGGACTCCTGGTGTCTACCTGGGTACTGCAGACCCTTATCACTTCATTCTCTACCACCATGAAATGGAAACAAGGATCACCATTGCTACCGAATGCCTCCAAATGTAGCAGGAGTACAAAATAGGAAACCTCCTCTGCTGGGAGTTCCCACAGGCCAGCACCCAAGAGCTACAAGATGCCACTCCCATGGATATATATGAAATGAGGACAGCTAAGAAGATCCATCAGATCTTCAGGCATACATCATGGTTGATCCCCAACTTGGAGTATGTTAGAGTCTCAGATTTCAGAGACCTGTCATCCTGCTATATCAATGCACTAAAAGCCAGAGTGGCTACAGAAGCCCAGTCCACTATCACTCTCAATAGCAAAGAAGTAGAAGACTTCTAGTACCTCATCCTTCAGGACAACCTAGACCAATTCCTGCAAGGATTGATCTCAGTATTTCAAGGCCCAAGCATCCAGGTTAAATCTCCCCAAGACCCCACATTTATTCTCTATTTTGTAGAAGAGAACCTTATAGACTGGAGAGCTCCAGACCTTGTTCCTGATTTCCCTGCTACAGCCGAATGTGATGACATCATCGGCAATGACGTCATCCCACGTAACATATGTGAAACGTGCAACCTGCATGACAAATTCACAGATCTCATCTCCTTCAATGATGATGATGATGAAGCCCCCATGATTCTGAACTTTCTGCTCTATGTTCTTTGTTATACTGGATAATGCCAGCACCAGTATTCTCATGTAACACTGGATAATGCCAGCACTGGTATTCTGAGGTGATGCAAAATTGTTCCAGTATCAGTATTTTGATGTGATACTGGATAATACCAGCATTCTGAACCTGTACAACCATCAGTACCGATCCTGAAACTTAGTAGTTTTAGTTATTGAAATTTATATTTAGCTTTATATCTTAGCAACCATTGAATTATATTTTGTATAAATACTCTTCTTATTTCCTTTGAAATAAAGTCAGTCAAGTTCACCTACACACACTTTCTTGCAAGCAATCTAAGAGATAACAAGACAGTTAAAGATAAGAAGTTTGAGGACTATAAGACCTTGAGAAGACACTCCAATAAAAACTTGCTTATAACAAACTTGAGTTAGTCTAAGAGATATACCTTGAAGAGAATCTGGCATATTTGAAGGACTCAGTGACCACTATATGATAACTTGGTGCCCATTGGCTGATGATTCAAGATGAATCCCTCACTTTTAAGCTGAAAAATGAACAACCCCCACAACAACTACCCTGACTACAAGAGTCACCCCTACAAGAATTTAAGACAAGATGGAAATGTGCCCCCCCACATTCTATGGATATACTACTGAAGAGTTAATCCTGATCTTCATTGAAGACTTTAAACAATTTGCTGCCATATGAGCCCTCAATGTGGAGGCACAATTGGCCCTTCTATCAGTTAGCCTCAGAGGACCTGCCAGAGATAAGTTCAATGCAGCCACCATTGCTGATGCTGGTGCAGCCAAACTTACCAACATAAAGGTCTTCCTCAGAACAACATATTATATCAAAGAGATCAAGCAAGCTCTCAAGGATCAACTCAATACTATCTGCCAGAGACTTAGTGAAGATCCCAACTCATTCTATACTCGAATCTGCCACCAGATTGTCTTGGCTAGCTATGATGATCACCTCAAGGAACAAATAGCAGATTCAACCTTTCTTAAAGAAGTTCACCCTGAAATTTCCCTAGCAATCTGGTCTATCTCAGCTGCACTGACCCTTGATCAGAAAGTGGTCTTTGTACAGAGATATTGGACTGCCAGACACCCTGCCGAATACTCAATGGAGAAAATAACTGGCATCAAGATAGAGCCATCAAAGCCAACTAGTATCTTACCTACCACAGTCATAAACAGACAACTAACCCCACCTACCCCCAAGACAGCCAAAGCTGATCCAGTAGAAGAACTCACTAAGCAGTTTGCCAAGATGACTGCACACCTTGGTGATGTTATTAGAGAAGTCCAAAGTGCCAACAGGAGACTGGTATAGAGATTTGTAGCTACTACAGAAGAATGCAATAACATTATATGCTTCAGATATAGAGAAGAAGGCCACTATGCAAAGAATTGCATGACCAAAGCGAGATGCAAAGCCCAACCAAGCAATGCTAGCAGAACCAGAGAATAAACCAATGCAGTAGTCATCAAGGAGATTGGTGACACTGATGATGAAGAATACTATGAGAAGCTCGAATTCTACCCTACTACTGAAGGTACCAGAACCCGGTCTAAGCCCTATAACAAGAAGAGCAACAGCAAGCCAGTTAGAAGACCAAAGAAGACCCCAGCTGTCACTATTCAAAGTAAGACTCAACCCAAGGAGATTGATCAAGATATGGAGTTAGATGAAGCTGCCCGCCAAATCATTGAAGATACTACTCCAGTCTCAGGAGAAAGTGAAAGCAAGAAGGAACAGAAGCTGTGCAAGACCAAGATCCACCAGTATGATATCTACAAGGACCTCAAGGAATAGAAGGTCAATGCTACTTTTGGATAGCTAGCTGAAGTCCCTGCCTTCAGACAGCAGTTGAGAGTAGGACTTGCAACTATTGCCAAGAATCAAGAGTACAAGATTGTAGAAGCTCACAATACACAAAAAGAATCCAAGAACTTAGGTGAAGAATCTGAAGATCAGTGCAAGACATCAGCCTATACCTCCTGCCAGATCAAAGACTGTATCTTTGATACCATCATTGATACTAGTGCTGGAGGATGCCTCATGAGCAAGAAGGCAATTGACCACTTAGGTTGGGACATTGAAGAGTCCACCAAGATGGTCTATGTCACAGCAGATAGTATACGAGCTACCCCACTTGGCAAAATCTGAGAAGTCCCCATCAAGATAGAAGGAGCCACCATTCCAGTAGATGTGATTGTTATAAGCACCACCAACTATGACATCCTCATTGGCAATCAATGGCTTCACAAGGCCAAGGCCATTATTGACCTTAATGCCCAGAAGATACAGATCAACTACAGAGGAAGAAAGATATGAGTCTCTATCATGTCCACAAAGGAGTCCTACCAGACATGGAGGAAGGAGATGAAGAAGACACAGAGGTCTTCATGCACTTGGTGAACAAGAACAAGAACAAGACACCCAAGCTCACAGATGAGCAGTGATACAACAAGATCATCGATGACAATGCCCCTCAAGGAAGATGCCCCCATGATACTAGAATGTACTACTCTGAACACCTGAATGACTGCTGGTCCTATATCAGTGAAGTCAGAAAAATCCGCCAACAGAAATATAAGCAAGAAGCTGCCAAAGCAAAAAGGAAAGCTGAAGAAGATGACCAGCCCCCAGAGCTTCAAGCTGATAGTGATGATGAGGAGGAACAAGAATCAGACATCACTCTCAAGGTCAAGAAGTTTTACCCCGAAGCCAAGATTCCAGAATACAAGACTGAAGGAGCCATAAGAATGGACCTTGCCAGCATTCAAGATGCTATCCTCAAACCACAGACCACCACTCTACTTGGCACTAGAATTGGAGTCAAGTTACCAGAAAACCATACCAGAATTATCAAGACCAGGAGCAGTCTGGCCAAAAGTGAAATCTCAGTTAAAGGAGGAGTAATTGACTCTGATTACACTGGTGAGATCTTTCTCATAGTCAGAAATCACAACCACACCACCCCCTTCGAAGTCAAGAAGCATGACAGGATTGGCCAGATGCTGATTCACAAAATCAAGAAGCCCAAGATCATAGAAGCCATCGAACTCATCAAGACCAAGAGAGGAGAACAAGACTTTGGATCTACTGGAAGAGGAGCCTATGCCACCACCAAGATTATCGAACTTGAGCATAAGAAAGACAAGGACCAGACATCTCTCTCCAGTACCTCTCGGGTTACACAACGTTCAGAAAGCAACTACAACATCATTTTGGAGAAAAAGAGACTAGCAACATGGCGACCAACAGGCAATCTGAGGTGCGTACTGGGCAGGGTGGCCTGAGCGCATTCGACTGGCAGTAAGTGGGGAGAGGCTCTGGCCTGGGGGGAGGGATGAGGGGGCTGCTGGCAGGTGGGCATAGAAGGGGAGGAGGTGGGAGTGGAGGACAAGGCTCTGGGAGGGCGAGTTTTGCTGAGATGGTGAAGGGGAGGAGGCAGGCATCGGGGCTGGAGGGCTGGTTGAAGAAAGGCAAGGAGATAGAGAAGGTGACTGTACATGGAGGAGGGGCCCTTGGCAGAGGGGGCAATGGGGCTGGTGGTGTAGTGGCTGGGGGGGGTGTGACGGCTGATAGAGATGGGACTGCTGATCTGGAAAAAAATCCAGATGTGACTGGGGATAGTGTGGCTGAGAGACAGGGGCTTGGGAGACAAGGGGATTTGGCAGACAGTGTGATGGGCCTGGCGGTGGCACCATTACTCAAGAAATCAATTTCGGTATTCGCAGTAACACTGTGTTTCCGGGGCCTAGTGGTGATGGTGAAAATGGTTTTGGGGCTGATTGCTAAGCAGGTGGTGGGAGCGGCATCCATAAAGTTTTTGAAGGGACTGGAGGGAGTCGAGGTGGGTTTTGAGGAAGCTGAGCCATTGGAGGAAGCATTGAAGGTTGGATTGGTAGTTGGGGAGGTATGCATACTGATGGCTCGATGCCTGAAATGGGACCCCAGAGTGGTCCAACTGCTGGTGAAAGGGGTGCCCACAGTGATGGTGATGGAGACGAGGAAGAGAGTTGAGGAGGTCATGACAGAGTATGGAGAGGTGGTAGATATTGGATTTAGAGTCTGGGAGGGGACTGTGCTCAGGATAGGAGATGTGGATATGAGGATTCGGTTGGCAGGAAAGGAGGCAACCGGGAAGGCAAGGGACTGGCCTTCTGGTATGGTCTGGGGGGCGATTGTGTGTAAGGTGACAAGGATGAAGGGGAGCAAGGAAGAGGAAGAGGACCTATTGAAAGTGCTGGAAGAGCTGAGTGGTGTGGTGGAATGGTGGGTGAAGGCTTAGAGGGTCTTCGAGGAGGTGACACACCTGGAGGTGGTGGATGGGAAGCGGTGTCGAGTGAGCAAGGTGTAGTGGGATCATGATCAGGGACATAAGAGGCAGAAGGAACTGTTGGCAAAGATGAAGGGGGGATTTCAGAAGGAGATGAGCAGAGTGGTGGCCACAGAGGGGGCCAAAGCGAGTGTCTGGGCTGGCGAGGGAGGTGAAAGTGCTGGGAAAGGGACGGATGAGAACAGGGAGAGGTCTGGCAAGGACCCGTATGCCAATGGGATGCTGGAGGTTGGGGATGAGACATGGGAGAATTCTCCGACACCTACTCCCCTTATCAGACAGGGCCCAGCTTCACGAAACAGGGTGGAGGAGAATGTGCCAATGAAGGGGGCCCAGAGGGTGCAATTTGGAGTTCTGGAGGTAGCGAATGGGGGACAAGTGGTGGCGGTGGGTGAGGAGGAACTGGTGGATGTCCCAGAGGAGTGGGATGAGGCTGCAAGTGCTCAGGCTGATACCACAATGCTGGATGGTGAGAGGCCGGTGACCCCTGGAGGAAAGGAGGTGGGGAATCTTCTTTGGATGTGCAAGATGATGAATAACCTGGTGGCTGAGGAGCTCGGTGAGGTGGATCTGAGGGTGATGAGTGACGAACATTGGGTGAGGATTTTGCAGGGGGAAGGAGTGGTGATGGCATTAAAGGCGGAGATCCTGGCAGTATATCTGGAGGAGGAGGGCTATGAGGTGGATAAGGAGTGGGAGGCAGAGATGGCAGAAGTCACTGGAGAGAGGGCTGAATACTACTGGAACAAGCATCATGGACTATAGCTCTGGCAGGAAGCCTGCCTGGAGTACTGGGAGGAATTCGAGGAGAAGGCAGATAGGGAGATGAATGAGCTGTTGGCAGGACTAGAGGCTCAGAGGGCTGAAGAGGAGGAGGTGGCTATGGAACATAATCTGGATTTGGCACAGGAGGAGATGAACTTAGAGCAGTAGAGACAGTTGTTAAAACACCATATTTTACTATGAACAATACAACCAACATTTTTTCTTTGAACGTGAATGGGTTATGGGGTGCTTATCGACGTAAAAACATTTTTACTTGGCTGAAGGGATTGGAGGCCGATCTCTTCCTCTTGCAGGATGTCAGGTGTGAGAATGACTTAGATAGACTGGAATGGATGATGGAGTGGGGTGGCGAGGCAGTTTTGAAGGGCAAGGTTGGGATTCTGGTGCAGAAAGGCAAAGGGGAGATAAGGGATGTGTGGAGCTGGGGAGATAGATTGGTCTGGGGAGAGTGGATATGCGCAGACTGGGAGCCAGTTACAGTGGGCTCCTGTTACTGCCCTGTGATATGGAGTGAGCATATAAATTGAGTGAAGGGCTTACTGGAGTATGGGATTCTTGCAGAGGTTGGGATGGACATGCTTGGTGGGGACTTCAATATGGTCAGGGATGTAATGCGAGACAGAACTGATGGAGGACGAAGAGCCGAGGGGCAGAGTGGGGGACTGGCAGTATGGGAGGAAGTGGAAAGACTGAGTGTGCTGGTGGATGTGGGTAGAGAATGCTGGGGGGAGAGGAGAGTATACACGCACTGGGCTGGGGGCCTGGGGACAAGGATTGATTGGATTCTGACAGCCAGCTGCTGGGGCTTGGATGTTTAGAAGTCACTGGAGGTGGAATGGTGTCTATGGTCGGATCACTGGGGGCTTTTGGGACAGGGGTGCTTTGGGGGAAGTGGGGATGGGCCTGGACATTGGTGCCTTAATTCCTCTTTGTTAGATGATAAGACCCAGTGGGAGGAGTGGGCTAAGGACATTCAGTTGAGAGTGGAGAACTGGTGGCAGGAAGGGGCCTCAATTGGGGTTCGGTGGATATGATTGAAGGAGATGGCCAAGGTTTACTGGAGTGAGGCTGGCAAGGAGGCAGGGAAGCAGAGGAGGCATAGAGTGCGATGGGCTTCTACTAGATTGACTAGGCTTTTGGAGGAGTGGGCGAGGTTGAGAATGTTGGAGGACGAAGATGATTGGAGGTCAATGAGGGTGAAAACAGAGATTGGGGAACTACAATAGGTACTGCGGGATGAGGAAGAGGCAAGGGTACAGAGCTTGACAGCATGGCTCCACTGGCAGGGTCTGGAGGAGGGGGAGAGGCCTTCCAAGTTTCTTACGAGGGCTCTCAGGGCAAGGTGGGTACAGCAATGATGGGAAGAGGTGTTGAACTCAGATGGTACACTGGTGCATAGTGTACAGGACATTCTTGGATTGCTGAAGGAGAGATGGAGTGGATTGTGGAGTGAGGAGGAGGGTGGGGCAGATGCTGCGACTATTGACTGAGTATTGGAGGATTGGCATCCACCGTAAGCTGAGGGGCTTGGTGACCTGGTAAGGCCTGTACAGGAAATTGAGATCCACCAGGTTCTTGCTACGAGAACGCCAGGTATGGCACCTGGAGAGGATGGTCTGCCCTGAGACTTTTGGAAGCGAATGGTTGGAGTCCCAGGGGTAGCAGGAGAAATGATAGCACTGTGCAACTTCATTCTTCAGACCGGAAAATGGGTGGGGGAGCAGAACCTTGGGCTGGTGATGCTGCTTTATAAAAACAAAGGAAGGCAGGAGGATTGGATGAACTGGCAACCAATAATGTTGCTAGATATGGACAGAAAGTTGGTGACTAAGGTGGTGGTGGCAAGACTACAGAAGGTGGCCCAGCAAGTTGTGGGTATTGAGCAGAGGGGATTTGTGGGTGGTCGGCTCATCAGGGATGGCACTGCCTGGGTACATGGAGTTATTGAAGGGGCAAGGGCTTGTGGACTGGATGGGCATCTAGTCTTCTTGGACCAGGAGAAGACTTATGACCGGGTGTGAAGAGTCTGGCTGGTGAAAGTTTTGGATAGAATGGGGGTACTGACCCAATTCTGGTCAGCAATAGTTAGTCTACTAGAAGGGAGTAGGGCGGCACTCATGTGTAATAGTCATAGAGGGGTAGCATTCCCCTTGGGTAGGGGGGTGCCCCAGGGGGACCCATTGTCCCCCATTTTGTATGCTCTCTCCCTGGAACCCCTTATGGATAGAATTAGGCAGAGGATAGAAGGACTCTCTGTCTTTGGCATAGGATGGAAAGTTGGGGCCTTTGCTGATGACATAGTAGTTGGTCTGGGGTCGATTGCAGATGTTGAAGAGCTCAAGAAGACTGTGGAGTGGTATGAGGAGAACTCTAGAGTGAAGCTGAATTGGCATAAGTGTGAAACAATGGTGCTCAGCAATGGTCTGGTAGGAGGGGAGGTTATAGGAACAATTGTCCCCACAGGTGAAGCAGTGTGGTACTTGGGTATCTATTTGTCAGTCTATGGGTCAGTTCTGCCCAGGCTTTGGTGGGAGCAGAGGATTGGAATCTGGGAGGAGGCCCTGCGGAGTTGGGGGGGAAGACAATTTTCTCTGGCAGGACGGGTCTCAATTTTGAATGTCTACTGGTTGCCGAAGTTGTGGTACCTGGCATATCATCTGGACTTCCCAGCCTGGGTGGTGAAGCAATTGGTGAAGTTAGTAAAGGGATGGATTTGGGCTGGAAGGCGGAGTCAGATTGGTTGGGAGACCTTGTCTCTACCAGTGGTGAGAGGTGGTCTTGAGCTGGTTGATTTTCCAAAACAGTTACATTGCTTGTGAGCATGGTGGCTAAAGAGGGCTGTGGAATTGCGAGGAGGTAGTTGGGTTCCTCTGCTACAGATGATCTGGGAGAGACGGACATCACCAAGGGACTCAACTGGCGATCTCCTCTCATTGGTTGGACTTCAGAGCACCAAGCAACTGCGATATAAAGGTTTTTGGTGGGGGATAGTGGAAGGGGTGTACCGCATTGGAATTCGTTGGCAGGGGAACGAAGGGGAGGAGGATTGGGACCCAGCGATGTGGAGATGGGATCGTATCCTACTAGGTGGCGCTCCGTTAAGTGAGTTTGACATTGGTGATGGAGTGGAATGCCAAAGGGGACCAGGCCAGGACCTGTGGCCTAGCAGTTGGCAAGGAGTTGGAATTGGTGAAGAGTGGGACTGGTATGGTGTATGGACCTGGAGTGCAGCAGTGAAAAAGTAGATGCCACCAAAGTACTGGGTGGTCTGGTGGCGCATACTGTAGAGGAATGTGATGCTCAACTTTCGCTCAGGGCACCTTATTGTAGGAGGTTACTTTGACTGTGAGGAGTGCCATAATGTAGGGCAGGAGGGGGGTTATGTACAGATGCCTGAATATTGACTAGGAGAGTGTGAGGTGTTGGGGGATTTTTGGCAGGCAATTGGGGAACACTTGGGAGTGCAGCATTGGAGGGATGAAATAAGGGGGAGGTGGGAGGACTTGAGGGATAGATTGGTAGGGGGGATAGGGAAGGAGTGGATTACTTTGGGCTAAGCATTGGCTATTTGGGTAGGACTGGCCAGTCACTGGCTATTTGTTTTTGAGGATGGGAGCTGACAGGGCTTGGGGGATCAGTTGATGTGGTGGCGTAGGCTTATGGAAGACACATTAATGGGCTAGTGGCTTGGTTGGGGACTGCAGGGTGGTTGGAAGCACCACTTAGTAGAGAAAATTTGTAGACAGAGTGGGGGGCATATTGACATAGTTGATGATAGGGTGATCTTTATTTGTGAGGAGATGGGGAGGAGCCCCCCTATGGGGATTGGGTAGTGGGTGGTGATGATGTATACTTACTCATAGACTGGTAATAAAGGCGGAGTCCAAGTGACTATAAAAAA
>RBNI01004879.1:0-13320 GCA_003990745.1 Jimgerdemannia flammicorona | reverse complement strand
AGGAAGTCCGCAATCTACCCTTCCGAATCGGTAACTATCGAGTACATGTTACCCTCCAGATCGTACCACTCCCAGATAACGAAATCATCCTTGGAACTCCATGGTTAAAACAAGAGAACCCCATGATTGATTGGGTAAACCACTCTCTGACCATCAAGAAAGGATGCCACAACTTCAAACTGCAAGGTGAAAAGGACACACTCAACTCTAGTGACCCTGGACCAAAGATCACCCACATCAACAAGCTACAACTCAAGAAATTGGCCAAGAAATGCTCTCTCTTTGCTATCTCCATCCGTCCATCCAAAGGAGAACCCAAGAATTCTGAAGAAGACTTTTCCAAAGTTGACAGCCATGTCAGACTACTACTCCAGAAATTCCGAGATATATTCCCAAAGAAACTCCCAAAAGGCCTACCTCCCAAACGAGCAGTAGGCCACGTGATCAAAACTATTCCAGATGCCAAGCCAGCCTTCAAGTCAATCTACCATATGTCGCCGAGAGAAATCGATACACTCAAGAAAGAAATTGACGAACTCCTGGAACAAGGATTCATCAGACCCAGTGTATCACCTTATGGTGCACCGGTCCTCTTTGTTGTCAAGAAAAGAGGAGACCTGAGAATGTGCATTGATTACCGTGACCTCAACGAACAGACTATCAAGAACTGTTGCCCACTACCCAGAATTGACGAAATATTCGATAGACTTATCAACCCACAATTCATGAGCTCTTTCGACCTGCGAAATGGTTACTGGCAAATTGCCATGAAAGAAGAAGACATCTACAAGACAGCCTTCCGAACCCACTATGGACATTTTGAGTTCCTGGTTATGCCTTTTGGCTTAACTAATGCTCCAGCAACCTTCCAAATACTGATGAACACCATCCTGCACCCATACCTAGACAAATTCGTTGTTGTCTATATTGATGACATCCTAGTCTTCAGCAAAACCCTGGAGGAACATCTCGAACACCTTGAACTAGTACTACTGAAACTCCGAGACAACAGACTCTTCGCAAAACTCAGCAAGTGTGAATTTCTCCTGAAGGAAATTCAATTCCTTGGACACATTGTCACTCCAAATGGGATCAAGGTGGACCCCAGCAAAATCTCCGCAATCAAGGATTGGCCCAGACCCAAGAAGCTGAAAGACCTCCAGTCATTCCTGGGATTAGCAAACTATTACAGACAATTTGTTGCCAACTTCGCCAAAATTGCCACTGCCCTTACCCAAATGACCAAGCACAACAAGAAAGAAGAACAACCCTGGACCATGAAACAAGAAAAAGACTTCAACAACCTTGCAAATTGGGGACCCGAACAAGATACTGCCTTCCAAGCATTGAAAGATGCCTTGATAACCACTCCAGTACTTCAAGCGACAAATCCGGCCCTACCATATGAAGTTACTACTGATGCCTCTGACCTAGCCCTTGGAGCAGTACTCATGCAAGAAGGACACCCTGTGGCCTATCACTCCCGCAAGTTCAATGATGCCAAAATCAACTACGTAACTCATGAAAAGGAAATGTTAGCCATCATAGATACTCTGATCAAATGGCGACCATACCTAGAAGGAGCACACTTCACCGTATTGACTGACCACAAGTCATTAGTCAATATCAAGACCCAGGCTACCCTTTCTCGAAAGCAAGCCAGATGGATGAAAGTCCTCACCAACTTTGACTATGAAATCCAGTACCGCCCTGGCAAGGAAAACATTGTTGCTGATGCAATCTCCAGACCACCTATTGAAGAAGTTATCCAAACTCTCACCCTGGTTACAAACTCCATCATGGAACAAATTATCGCAGTATGTGCTGACGATAAGGAAGCTCAAGCACTCCAAGAAATCCTGAACAGTGACGATGCCGACAAGCATACCCGGTACAATCAATACCAACTCAAGGACAATGCTATCTACTATAAGGACAGACTGTATGTTCCAAACAACCGAGACCTCCGAAGGACTATTCTATTCGAATGTCATGATGCCCCTATAGCTGGACACTTAGGATTTGATAAATGCTATGAAGTTATCTCCCGAAACTTCTATTGGCCCCAAATGGCAGATCAACTCAAGACCTACATTACTTCCTGTGATGCCTGCCAATGGAATAAGTCTTCAACACTAGCAAAACCTGGTCTACTCCACCCTATCCCAGTACCATCCATTAATTGGGAACAAGTCTCTATGGACTTCATTGTACAACTACCCCGAACCAAGAACGGGAAAGATGCAATTGTTGTCTTTGTAGACTATCTCAGTAAACAAGCTCACTTTGTACCAACCACCACTACTGCAACAGCACCAGACATAGCTACACTCTTGTTTGACAATATCTTCTGCTATCATGGTCTTCCTAAGATCATTGTTAGTGACCAAGACCTGAAATTCACCAGCCATTTTTGGAAAGCCCTCCATGCACACCTTGGAACAAAACTTGCACTATCTACAGCCTTTCACTCTGAAACTGATGGCCAAACTGAAAGAATGAACCGAACTCTGGAACAAATATGTTTCCTACAGATAAGATGATTGGCATGAACACCTTACTGCAGTCGAGTTTGTCTATAACAACAGTAAGCAAGCCTCTCTTGGAATGACCCCATTCTTCGCCAATACTGGACAAAACCCAAACACTCCTCTGACACTCATCTGAACTACTGAAGAACCCTCTACAGTTGAAGCTGTTGAAGAATTCTTACTCCGAATGCGTAATCTAAGCCAAATCGCAAGTGAGAACTTATCACGAGCTCAAGAACAACAGTCACAGTATATTAACCAACATCGCCGAGAAGAAACCTTCGATATTGGAGAAAAAGTTCTACTAGACATCTGAGGATACCGAGTTGACAACCTCAAGCACAGACCATCTACAAAGCTGAACAGCAAGTTCATCAGACCATTTGAAGTTATTTCACAAGTCTCTCCAACCTCCTACAAATTGGCGCTACCAGACACCATTAAGATTCACCCAGTCTTCAATGTCCAATGCCTCAAGCGATACAATGACAATGATGATGAATTATTCCCAAACAGAACTACAAAACCACCTACACCTGTCATTATTAATGATCAGGAAGAATATGAAGTCAAACAAATCCTCAACAAACGTGGCCACAAGAACCACCCCGAGTATCTCATTAAATGGAAAGGTTATCTGATCCATGATGCAATATGGGAACCCAAGTCCAATCTCCAGAATACTACTGACTTAGTTCAGGAATACGATTCCTTGAACAACTGAAATCCGAATACTCCAACATCTATCAGTACACAACATATACTACTCCCTCGAACACTATAATTATCATGAACCTAATCAAGAACTCAGCAAGACAGAATGAAATTAGAAGGTCCTGACAAGGACGTCGAAAGCTAAGAAGGGGAGAGTTGTAAGCGCACAACCTCCAAGCCACCGAAATCACACGCGATCTTCGAACAAATCTGGAAATCACCTGCAAGATCATGAAGCTGAGTCAAACAGAAGTCACGGCACACAAAGCTGAGTCAATACCAAGTCACAGAACACAAGATTCACATAAACGGGATCTTACCAATCCAGAACAAATGCATATATACCCAGCCCCAAGATGCGTCGAAACAGAGAACCAAAACAAATAACAACTACAACTTCCAAACACACAAACATGACTACCGAGATCTATAACCGCATCCGCACTGACATTTGGAATGCTATTGTCAACCGAGCCACACCCCCTCTGCCCCTCATGAATATCTACAGCCAAGCACCTCTCTACTTCGTGGAAGCCTGATGGAATGCCCTGAACATGCTTAACGAGACCCACTGGATCGGACAAATCTCAAGCTACTATCAGATCGGCTGCCTCCTGGAAGACATGGTCGAACACCACCATGATACAGATATTACCCAGATGTCTCAACACCAGAAGCTCATCGCCCGCAAACACCGAGAGCTCTTCCACGAGTACAGCACCTTTATTCCCTGCCTCCGAGCTACTACCAGCAAAATGGTTGCTACCTTGTCCTATGGCCAAATCGACAACATGATACAAGAACTCAACCACAAGTATCTTGAGTACGTCGAAACCACAGACAGAACCTTCTCGTACCCCGACAACCACATCCTACAAATGCCCCAAGTTGGATACGCCATGAAGGACGTCTACGATATAATCAACTTCGATAAGGACGAAGCAGAAGACAATGATCCTTCCGACGCCGACATGACCTCAAGCCAAGGATCTCTTCTAACTCTGATCACACCACCAACTCTGCCAATGAACTTACAACAGTTCATAACCACATACGAGACTTATTGGGACAATGACCACTGGCATGAATACCAACCTGCATTCACCCCCAATTACTTCAACTACAATGAAGAGACCGGAGAACACAACCTGTACCTTCAGACAACCCTCGAGATTGAACCAACAACTCCACCACCCGAATATGAGTGACATGAACCACAGCCACCAGCATACTATAACCCCGCAACTCATAGTGCCATAACCTACAGAAGATATACAGACAGCGAATCCGATGAAAACGAAGACGATGCACCACTTCTTCGCCCCCCAACACCTTATCCAGCATATGAGACAGATGATGCTATCCTGTGGAATGGAGATGAAGTTCCGATGTATTATTACCTCAGCCAATAAGGAGAAGTAATCCGCAAACCACTCTTCCTAGATGACTACTTCATTAGAGATGATGTCATCGATGGTGATGTCATCGAAGACTACCCAGACAGCGCCTAAACCTATAAATAGATTAGCAGTCATAGTATAGTTAGATTAGCCTTGTACGACATGACTGTGAACTGACTCAGCAGTCAGACGATCTCTTGACATGTCAGATCACACTTATACTATGTGACTGCATTCCGACTCAGCAAAGCACTTAGTGCTATATCTATATCTAGCATAGTCCAGATAGCCCCTCACTAGTATAAATACCCCCTCCCCCAGACCTCAGAATCTCAGACCTGAACAATCCGAACACAACTCCTGAGCACTTCTCCACAATATCCCTTCACACAAACTACTCCTAGTATAGTAATATCATGAATAGCAAATAAACCTATTTAATAACCCACAAAACACTCTTAAGTAAATACGCTCCCCGTTAGGTCCTACTCCTAACCCCATCACGAAATTTCCTAATTGGGTATTGTCTGCAGCGATACGCCAATTCAACTAAGCTGGTCTTAGTTTCTTGAACTTCCTGAAATACAGAAAATCCTGAACATCCAGAACTAGTCCGAAAAAGGACTTTGGTTGAGACGTCAACCTGATCTTGAAATCAATAAGTATAGAGGGCATACTCTATATGAAATTGATCTTGACCATAAGAAAACAGTCTTCCAGATTATCTAGAACTTCCAGAAACCCTTCCAGAACTACGTAATGGTTACCCTAAAAAGCAACCCTCTTACAGTACCAGACATAGCCATACTCTTGTTTGACAACATCTTCCACTATTATGGTCTTCCTAAGATTATTGTTAGTGACCGAGATCCAAAATTCACCAGCCATTTTTGGAAAGCCCTCCATGCACACCTTGGAACAAAACTTGTACTATCTACAGCCTTTCACTCTGAAACTAATGGCCAAACTGAAAGGATAAACCAAACTCTAGAATAAATGCTAAGGAACTATGTTTCCTACAGACAAGATGATTAGCATGAACACCTCACTGCAGTCGAGTTTGCCTATAACAACAGCAAGCAAGCCTCTCTTGGAATGACCCCATTCTTCACCAACACTGGACAAAACCCAAACACTCCTCTGACACTTATCCAAACTACTGATGAACTCTCCACAGTCAAAGCTGTTGAAGAATTCCTGCTCCGAATGCATAATCTAAGCCAGATCACAATTGAGAATTTATCGTGAGCTCAAGAACAACAGTCACAGTATGTTAACCAACACTACCGAGAAGAAACCTTTGATATTGGAGAAAAAGTTCTACTAGACATCTAAGGATACTGAGTAAGCACAGACCATCTACAAAGCTGAACAGCAAGTTCATTGGACTATTTGAAGTCATTGAACAAGTCTCACTGACCTCCTACAAATTGGTGCTACCAGATACCATTAAGATCTACCCAGTCTTCAATGTTCAATGTCTCAAGCATTACAACGAAAATAATGATGAGCTATTCCCAAACCGGACTACTGAACTATCTGCATCTGTCATTATTAATGACTAAGAAGAATACAAAGTTGAACAAATCC
The DNA here is from genome assembly GCA_003990745.1 of Jimgerdemannia flammicorona. Taxonomy (NCBI): domain Eukaryota; kingdom Fungi; phylum Mucoromycota; class Endogonomycetes; order Endogonales; family Endogonaceae; genus Jimgerdemannia; species Jimgerdemannia flammicorona. Next base: position 7,085 of record RBNI01004879.1, on the reverse strand, counting down.
TCAACAAATGTAGTCACAAGAACCACCCAGAATATCTTGTCAAATGGAAAGGTTATCTGATCCATGATGCAACATAGGAACCCAAGACCAACCTCCAGAATGCTACTGACTTAGTTCAAGAATATGATTCCTTGAACAACTGAAACCAGAATACTCCAACATCTATTAGTATATACTATATATTATCCTCTTGAATAATATAATTATCATGAATGAAATCAAGAACTCAGCAAAACAAGACAAGAATACCAACCCTCTGGAAAAATAGCAAAACTGAAAGCAAGCCTATTCTCCCTGTACCATTGGTGGGAAATGAGGCATAGATATTTAAGAAGATTCCTTAGAGGAAATTCTCCAGCAGTGAATGACATCAGAATTACTTCTGGTGTACAGCATTGAACACATGACCCTTTAACATATGAATCCAATGCATTAGGCAACTGTACTATGAGCATGCCACTTTCTGAAAAAATGGACTTTACCAGAGTTTTGACCTCTCAAATGGTGTAACAATACTAGAACAAAATTAGAAGACCCTGATGAGGACATCGAAAGCTAAGAAGGAGAGAGTTGTAAGTGCACAATCTCCAAGCCACTGAAATCATACATCACCCTCTGAACAAGCCACCAAAATCACACATGACCTCTAAACAAATCTGGAAATCACCTGCTCGATCATGAAGCTGAGTCAAACTGAAGTCACAGCACACAAAGCTGAGTCAACACAAAGTCACAGAATACAAGATTCACACAAACAGAATCTTACCAATCAGGACCAAATACATATATACTGAGCACTGAGATGCTTTGAAACAGAGAACCAAAACAAATAACAACTACAACTTCCAAATATACAAACATGACCACCGAGATCTACAACCACATCCGCGCTGATATTTGGAATACCATTGTCAACTGAGCAACACCCCCTCTGCCCCTCATGAATATCTATAGCCTAGTACCCCTCTACTTCATAGAAGCCCAATGGAATGCCCTGAATATGCTTAATGAGGCCCATCAAATTGGACAAATCTCAAGCTACTATCAAATTGGCCACCTCCTAGAAGACATGGTTGAACACTGCCATGATATAGACATTACCCAGATATCTCAACACCAGAAGCTCATTGCCCACAAACATAGAGAACTCTTTTATGAGTACAGCACCTTTATTCTCTGCCTCTGAGTTACTACCAGCGAAATGATTACTACCCTGTCCTATGGCCAAATTGATGACATGATACAAGAACTCAACTACAAGTATCTCAAGTATGTTGAAACCACAGACAGAACCTTCCCGCACCCTGATGACCATATCCTGCAAATGCCTCAAGTCAGATATGTCATGAAGGATGTCTACGATATAATCCACTTCGATAAAGACAAAGCAAAAGACAATGATCCCTCTGACACTGACATGACCTCAAGCCAAGGATCCCTGCTAACCCTGATCACACTGCCAACCTTGCCAATAAACTTACAACAGTTTATAACTATCTACGAGACTTATTGGAACAATGACCACTGGTATGAATACCAATCTGCATTTACCCCCAATTACTTCAACTATAATGAAGAGACTGGAGAACACAATCTGTATCTCCAGACAACCCTTGAGATTAAACCAACCACTTCACCACCTGAGTACGAGCAACATGAATTACAGCTGCCAGCTTACTATAACCCCATAACTCATAGTGCTGTAACCTATAGAAGGTATGCAGACAGCGAAACTGATGAAAGCAAAGATGATGTACTACTCCTTTGCCCACCAACACCTTACCTGACATACGAGACAGATGATACAATTCTGTAGAATGGTGATGAAGTTCCAATGTATTACTATCTCAGCCAACAAGAAGAAGTAATCTGCGAACCACTCTTCCTAGATAACTACTTTATCAGAGATGATATCATCGATAGAGATGCCATTGAAGACTACCCAGACAGTACCTAAACCTATAAATAGCTTAGCAGTCATAGTATAGTTAGATTAGCCTTGTACGATGTGACTGTAAACTGACTCAGCAGTCAGACAATCTCTTGATATGTCAGATCACTCTTGTACTATATGACTGCATTCTGACTCAGCAAGGTACTTAGTGCTACATCCATATTTAGCATAGTCCAGATAGACCCTCACTAGTATAAATACCCCCTCCCCCAGACCTCAGAATCTCAGACTTAAACAATCTGAATACAACTCCTGAGCACTTCTCCACAATATCCCTTTACACAACTACTCCTAGTATAGTAATATCATAAATAGCAAATAAACCTATTTAATAACCCATATACTACTCTTAAGTAAATCTGCTCCCCATTAGGTCCCACTCCTAACTCCATCACGAAATTTCCTAAATTGGGTATTGTCTGCAGCGATACGCCAATTCAACTAAGCTGGTCTTAGTTTCTTGAACTTTCTGAAATACAGAAAATCCTGAATGTCCAGAACTAGTCCGAAAAAGGACTTTGGTTGAGATGTCAACCCGATCTTAAAATCAATAAGCATAGAGGACGTACTCTATACAAAATTGATCTTGACCATAAGAAAACAGTCTTTCAGAATATCCAGAACTTCTAGAAAATCCTTCCAGAACTATGTAACAGTTACCCTAAAAAGCAACCCTATTACACTCCCTCAGATCTCAGAATCTTAGACTCAAACAGACAAGAACAACTTCTGAATACTTTCCCACAATATCTTTTTATATAACTACTCTTAATATAGTAATATCATAAATAGCAAATAAATCTATTTAATAACTCACAAACTACTCTTAAGTAAATCTATACCCTATTAGATCTCACTCCTAACTATATTATGAAATTTCCTAATTGGATATTATCTGCAGTAATATACCAATTCAACTAAGCTGGTTTTAGTTTCTTGAACTTTTTGAAATATGGAAAATCCTGAATATTCAGAACTAGTCTGAATAAGGACTTTGGTTGAGATATCAATCTAATCTTGAAATCAATAAGTATAGAGAACATACTCTATATAAAATTGATCTTGACCTAAAGAAAATAGTCTTTCAGAATATCCAGAACTTCTAAAAAACTCTTTCAGAACTACATAATAGTTATCTTAATAAGTAACTCTCTTATATATTCTTTAATATTATTATTAGTAACCTATTATAGCAAACTTTAGTATATGTTCAATTATTACAAATATTGAGTTCCAATATATACTAATATCTAAAATAAGTTCTTTTAAAGAAAGATTGATCATCTTATATTATTTAGTAAGTTTTTTTTCACTACTATAGTGAAGATTAGATTGCAACAATCAATTTATATAACTTTGAAACACTATTAGAGCTCTTCTTAGTAATTTTACTCTAATTATCAAATAGTTGTATAAAATAATCTTAAGTATATAGTAAGATTCAGAATATATATCTGATACTATATATAATAATTATCAGTATTAAAAATTATATTCTTATTGAAGTTTAGTTACTAAAATATGGAGAAATATAATATTGTTAGAGATATTATCTATTGTAATTGCCAATATCTGTATTTCAAAATTTGATATATAAAATTATATAGAAAACAGTTAATTATTAAAAGTAAAAGTATATTTTTTCTTTTTATTCTCTTTTAAAATAAAAAACTCTTATACTACCAAGCTTCTGAATATAGTTTAAGAATACTTCTATAATATTTTCTCTAGAATGAGAACTCTCAAGTTTTATAAAGTCAAGAGTGAGAGTTTGAAGCTATTAGTTAATATCATTCTAATATCTAGTAATACTAAGAAATGAAATAATATTGAAAGATATTCAGATATCATTTGTGAATAAAATTTTATCTATTATACTTTATAGTAAAATTTGAAATATAGTTAGTAATTATATTTGATTTAACAATACTTCTTAATATTACTAATAATATCTAAATACTTTTATTTGAAGTTTTTGATAAAGATTATTATACTCTTTTTTATAAATCTCTATAATATTATTATAAATAGTATTAGTACTTGAAGTATATAAATTAGGCTTGATAAGACCAAAGAGACTTTATAATGAAGAACTCTCAATAGTTGTAAATAGTTAATCTTTATATATAATCTAATAAATAAGTTGATTTCAAAACTCTAGTATAGTATATTTAAATTGTTTTTCAGAAAAAAAAAAAAAAAAAACTTCAGATATATAAAAGATATATTTTTAAATTTATACTAAAATAAGAGAGAGAACATCTACTTATTATAGCTAGAATATCAATTTTACTTAATACTATACTTAATTTTATTTTATCTGAATATTGAGCTTTTATATATTTTATTATATTTATTATAAGAGAGTTACTTATTAAAGTAACTATTATATAGTTCTGGAAGAGTTTTCTAGAAGTTCTGGATATTCTGATAGACTGTTTTCTTAAGATCAAGATCAATTTTATATAGAGTATATCCTCTGTGCTTATTGATTTCAAGATCAGATTGATGTCTCAACCAAAGTCCTTATTTGGACTAGTTCTAAATATTCAGAATTTTCCATATTTCAGGAAGTTTAAGAAACTAAGACCAGCTTAGTTGAATCAGCATATCACTGCAGACAATACCCAATTAGGAAATTTCATAATGAGGTTAGAAGTAGGATCTAATAGAGAGCAGATTTACTTAAGAGTAGTTTGTGGGTTATTAAATAGATTTATTCACTATTTATGATATTACTATACTAAGAGTAGTTGTATAAAGAGATATTGTGAAGAAGTACTCAGAAGTTATGTTCAGATTGTTTAAGTCTGAGATTCTGAGGTCTGGAAAAGAGAATATATATACTAGTGAGAGACTATCTAGACTATGCTGAATATAGATATAGTACTTAGTGCCAGAATACAGTCATGTAGTATAAGTGTGATCTGATATATCAAGAGATCATCTGACTGCTGAGTCAGTTTACAGTCATATCATATAAGGCTAATTTAACTATACTATGACTGTTAAGCTATCTATAGATTTAGATACTATCTGATTAGTCTTTAATAATATCACTATTGATGACATCATCTCTGGCAAAGTCTGAGCAGTTTTCTGACTTCTGATATCATCAGTTTTAAAGATATTGTCACCTCTGTCTCTTACAAAATTAAAGCTATTCTTGGTAACAGTAGTTATATAAGAATAACACATCTTAGTTCTCTTTTTTTTTGGACTGCTGATATATTTATGAGGACTGGCTATCCTTGTCTAGGATGAGGGCTCCCAATATCACAGCTGGGGGTTTGAACCTCTTAGAAATGATATTTTCTATAATCTGAGACAATTTCTAGTAGTAATATCTGTCACATAGATAGACTTGAGATTGGTTTTGATAATATCAACTTTCTTGAGTTCAGATAAAGTATCTGTCATTCTCCAATAGAGATGATATAGATAGAGCAAACAGGGTTATTCAAATATGTTTTACTTCTACTAGTAATGAGGTCTTTGTATAGTTGTAGTATATCTTAGTCTTGAGTTGATAAGTGCAATTCATAAACATTTGATAGATGAGATAGAGTTCTTCTTATCTCAGTTTGAGTTTAGTACTTTAGTTTTCTTTTATAATAGTATGATATACATATCAAAACTAGTTGTAGAGGTTCAGAATTAGTCTTATGATTATAGTACTTCTTTTAGTATTCTTGTATCTTAGCAGTAGATTCTTATACTTGCTGGCATATTTTGTATAATCAGGTGATCTCTTTAGTAACTTGTATTATAGTCTCATATGTGGTTTCCAAATTAGTTCTGAGGATGATATGTGATTTTGGTGGCTTGGAGGTTATGCACTTATATTTATAATAGAGCTACTATGTATCTTGTACTTTTACCTATATTTTAAAGATTTTATATATATATCAAGCAAACTATAAAATATCTAAAGTATTATAAGTTATATATATATATTTTTTTTTTAAAAAAAAAAAAAAAAAAATCCATAATACTTGTAAGAAACTTCATTTTTATCAGTCTTAGTATAATGTTGTCAAACTTCAGAACAAGAAGTATAGCATATAATACTATTTAAAAAAGTCTGATTTAAAGTATCATCAGTACTATAAAATATTAATAACTAGTCTGTTGATATTGATATAGTATATATATATACTTATATATAGAAGTGTTTTATATATATATTCTTCTATTTATATATAATAGTGAATCATATATATAATAGGATAGAGTATAGGCAATTTGGTTCCTGAGATTTAAATCAGGTATTTGAATCAGGTGTTTGAATCTAGAGAGTAATTTGAATCTGATAATTCAAATCTGGAGATTCAAATTTGAAGATTTGAATCAGAGCAGTCATGATTTGAATTGATTTGAATTGTTTGAATCAGAAACTATCACAATTCAAACCAATTCAAACTGACTCATTTGGAGCACTAGCATGAAGAGATACTAAAGAATAAAGGAATAAATGTGAAGAATACCTCTTTACTTACTTGTAGATATATATATATATGTGGATTTTGTTTTTGTTTTTGTTTGCACTATATTCAATGGAAAAAGGACTATTCAAGACCACACTCCTTTCTCTGCTACCTTACCAGTTACAAGGTTTGATAGGCAACCTTCTGAGTCCTCTTTTCTCTATTATTATCCCCTCTATCTCGGGTTGATTTACTGTGCCTATATGGGCATAGTGGGAGGAGGACAATGGTGATGAGTTGCCCCTTTATCGGTGTCTAATTGATATCTTCTCCACTTTTTTGCAGTTTCTGGTGCCTTCAGCTGTGTCAGAGTGTATCCATTTTGGTGTGGTACCTTCTTTCTTTTGCCGTCATCAACAAGGTGCTACCTTGGTACATCACAGGTTATATAGGGAGTTAGCTGACCTTGGGCATCAAGTGCTCAGTGTAGGTTACAGTGACAGCCAAAAGTGTACCAATGTTCAGTTTTTATTAATATTTAATTATATTATAATCCCAATATAAAATATTTTAAATCAGAATTTTAACCATTAATAGACTAGTGTCTGAGCTTTTGAATAGTATATATTTTATTTTATTTGGATGATTATGGATATTAATATAACCATTTTAAGTTAAATTATCCATTGGTATACTTTTGACCC
>RBNI01004878.1:0-13320 GCA_003990745.1 Jimgerdemannia flammicorona | reverse complement strand
AAAAAAAAAAAAAAAGTATCTAAATAGAGAGAGAGATAGATTAGATATAAATATTAATAGGAAATAAGTTGGTATATAAGAGATAATTAGGTAAGAGTTAGCAGATGCCTTTGAATAGATTATAGAACTATATTAAAAAGAGGTAAGGAATTCTGATAGAGAGATAGATCTTGTTAGTAAGCTACTTAATAGATAGCTAAGTTATAGAAATAGTTAATGGTAGAGTATTTTGCCCTTATTGACCAACTATAGTGCTCAATTGTATAGAAGTTCATTACTCATAGAAAAAGCAGTAATTTTACCAATAGTACAGATAGCAATAAAGTAATAGAATGAGTTGATTTCTGACCAGTGACTATCTATCTAGATGTGAGAGCATAGATAGAGATATATATTGAATTAATAGTGAAGCTAAAGAGAAATATAACTGAGGTAGATAGTAGTTCCTAGAATTGAGGAGAGAGATAGACAAGATGAGATAATATATTAGCAGGATTAGTAGTAGAAGAGATATATTGAGCTTAAAATATTGAATTTAAGATTGAGATAAAGAAGCACAATATAATGTAAAAGGTTATTAAAAAGAGGATAGTAATGAGCCTGACTACTGGTCAATATCTCAAAACAAGACTAACTATTATACTATAAGATAATATACTGACTATAAAATAAAGGTCTCTATAGTAAAAGAGAAACCTATATAGTAAATATCTCTTTCCAGAAGATATTATAATGATAAAGAAGTATAAAAAAGAAGATCTAATAAATACTCTATCAGTTTGAGTCACACAGACTACCAGTATCAAGAGTTTCAAATATATCTATAAATAGACCACAATTGAGCTATTCAGGATAGAAAAGTAGATAATAATCTATTTATAAGTAAAGAATATTCTGTCACTACTATAAATTAGTGACTAAATGAGAAGATAGGTAGTATTATCCTACTCAAAGTAACTTCTATAATATAGCAAAATAGATAATAGAGTTATAAAATACTTTTTCATTAAGAAGAACCTAAACTATATATATAAGAAATAACTAGACTTTATAATAGAAATATAGATATAAGTGATGGGAACAAATAGAAGATATCAATCAGTTAGTAACTAGTATTAGAATATAGGTATATTTATATATCTATCAGAAGGCTGATCATTATATTGGAGACATTGAGCAGAAAACCCATATATTCAATAGTAGAATATTCTTCAAGAACTTAAGTAGAATACTAAAGTGAGAAGCAGCTATATATATAATAATATATTTATTTAACAGTTGTTAATTTTATTCATATACTCTAACTGACTAATATTGAATATAAGGTGATCTAATATCTGTAATACTCTATGTTTAATTTCTCTCTTTTTCAAATATCTACCTTTATATATATATAGTTATGAATGTAGTTCAAACTTCAGTAAAGTAACTAAATTGTAGACATTCATATAATTGTGTAAATTGGTTTTCTTACAATCTAAGTATCTTAAGATAATAGTATAAGTTTCAGTTTATATCAATTTCACCTTATTGCAATTTAAATACTAGTACTAGTTTCAGTATCTGTTTTATTTTACATCTGTTCAATTTAAATATTAGTATTAGTTTTAGTTTAATATTCATCTTTTAGTTTAGAATCTATCTCAGAGTAGTATCATATAGTTATCTATATATATTACTTGCTCTACTGAATCTATCTATATTCAAGTTAGGTGCTTTACCAGTTAAGCTATAGTAATTATAATTCTTTTATATATATGATATCATGCCCTCTATCTTTCAGTCATACATATAGAGCCCCTCTTATACTTTCTATACTCAAATACTCTCAAATATCTCCATCTAGACCTCCTCTGATTTCTGATCTACTAAACCTATGCACTCTCTACAAGGACCAATTGACTGCCCTTTACTACAATTATGACTTACTAATAGATGATTTAAAAGTAAGCCTAATTAAATATCTTGACACTAACTGCCTAGATCTAATCTCTCTATCAGAAGGGCAGGATACCCTCATCAAGTATATTTTCTTAATACTAGCTATATGGTTAGCAATACTGAGCTTAGCTATACCTAGTCTAGCATCCCCTACCCCAGTTATATCTATTCTAGTAGTATCTCTATCACTTCTCCACCTACTGCCAGCTTTACTACCTATTATCTCACTATTAGCAGAGCTGCTATATCTTATAATTCTCTTACTACTACTATAGCAGACTCTTCCTAGCAGTGAGTCTACTCTTTCATTTATTTCTAATACTATATTAAGATAAGACTGAGTATATTCTAACCTTCTGATATTACTAGAGGTAGGGAAGTACTAAATTCTAGCCAAATAGACTAGTTTGGCTCTTATTGCACATCCTGATAGTTAGAATAAATCTGAAAATACATATCTTCCTGACTGCAACCTTGACCTACCTCTCTGGCTCAAAGCTGTCTTCAATATTTAAGGTACACTTCTGACTTTAGACTCTTCTTATATAACTATATATACCTCATATATATCTTAGCTTCTGATATATATTCTCTTTATTATCAAGACTATTAATAATTAATATAATTAAAAAGCACTTCAGCATTTTGATAGACAGATTTATCTGTTGAAAGTATCTTTTACAGATCTTAATATTGACAACCTAGAGGCCATCTGCTAGATCTTCAAAATAATCATTTGTCAGCCATTATCATATCTCTCACTTATTAGTCTACTTGCTATATCTCTTTTTTCAATATATTATACTATACTTTAGATACTTTCAAGGCTACTCAATCATATAATTTCTTGTACTTTCAATATGAAGTATAGGAATATTTATCCACTTCTTATATCCAGACCCCTTTTATATAACTTATATTTACTTAAAAGTCAGATAACCAGCTCTACTCTAATAGTGCAGCTAGCTTAGTTTATTATATATATAATAAAACAGAGTATTTTCACAACTTATACAGTCAAGCTCATATCTGTCTCTTCTGTTATAACTTATATATAGGTCTAGTATACTTTGCTCACTATAGCTAATCTTATAATTCTAGCAAAATTCTCTACTCTTCTCATTTCATATTATATCTTAGTATGGTAATAAGCTCTTTACATCTATTCTGACCAATCATTAGTTTAGTTCTACCTGATAGACCTTTACTATAGTTACTTTTATAGTAACCACTTCTATCCTGAGTTATGTATTAATCTCTTATCTGATAATCTGGCTTCAGTATCTCATTACTATAAAGTTCTCTCATCTAATATACTTATTAAGCTGGCTGCAGATCAATATCTAGACTTCTTTCCAAACAGTAAATCAAAATCAAAAGAAAAGAGAAAGCCAATAATGAAGAAGACAGAGACTCTATCTTCAATTTGCTAACAGATATCTAGCTTTAATAAATTAAGCTTATTGCTCAAAAATGATATTCTAAGATAAGTAAGATCTCACATAAATAAAGAACTACTGCTGGGCTCTTACTTAACCTTACTGAGATTTCTGCAAATATTCAACTCAGCATATTGAGAATATACTGGTCCAGTGTGATGTAGTTTATACTATAGCTACTATACTTAAGGAGATTATTACTATATTGTAGAGAGATTTGCTACAGGTCTGTTAGAATACTTGGTAGATCAGATTGAGTTAATAGAGAAGCAATCTTTGGAATATAAACTAATGTATATCTCAGACATTTATAATGTTCAGAAGAATATAATCAGAAAGTCAAATAATAATATAAAGAATGAAGACTGAACTAGATCATGCAATTGAAGATTTTATATATTATATTACTATATATAAGAGTTGGCACTCTAATATTCAGAATACTGAACAAGTTCAGTCAAGAGATACTTTAGTCCAAATTGATAAGATAAAGTATCTGATCAATATACTAAAGCTCAGAAAGTGGAATTACATATAGATATGTAAAACTACTACTTTTTTATGAGATTACCAATATGAATTTTCATCATTATTGGTATTTCTGACAATAGTTCCTTATAATAATATTATCACTATTTAATTATGCAAAATTAAAATATCATACTTGATAAAAACTGTCATATATAGCAAAAGATGCTAGTTCAACTTCTGCTGAGTGCTAGAGTAGAATAGGGTCAGGGGCTCTAAAAATAAATGCCTAGTAAAGAGAGAGTAAATGGTGAGTATCTCATTTCTATAGGTATTTGTTTTCTTATCAATATAGCTACAAAAAATAATAATGATGTTATAATACTATATCACTTTGTACTTTTAGATACTACTACTATAATCTCCTCAATATCAAAATAATCACTATACTGATTTTTTTTTTTTTTTTGAATATATATAAAATAGAGCTTATCAAATTTAATACCATATTGAGATGAATAGCAATACATGCATTCAGTTACTAATAATTGATTAATGCATTGATCATATATATAAATAATATACTGACAAACAAATCCACTATATCTGAGAAATTTATCCCCAGACTCACCCTTCTAACCTCTCGAAATCATGCAAACTGATGATGTTCCTCAGTATGATGAACCAGAGGTATTAGAAAAATTAGTTTTAGATAATATATTATAGTATATAAATATTAGATAAGTATAAGATTATTAATCTTATATATCTTTTAACTGGGAGTTCATATAAAATGATAACTTCTGGAAAGATATAGTAGAAAAATGACTTTGTATTACTATTGTTACTGAAATTATATTATATTTGCAAAAAAAATTGAATCCTCTATAAAAGTCTGCACTCTTTAGTATAAGATAAATTTATATTTGATTTGAGTTAAGCTATATAAAGAAATATGATTGAAAAAAAGAAGAGAAGATTTTGCTAGATTATATATATATATATCCAATACCTTTCTTGACAAAAAAGTATACCAATGTCTCAAAAATAGACAATGAATATATATACACTGTTCTCCAACTCTCAATCACAATGTCAATTCTTATCACTGACCATCACACCTTCAAAATAGAGAACACTTCATAATTGGTGACCGTAAAATTTTGCACACCAGCAAGAGCCGTGTTCGAAGCACCAGTACCAGAATAACTATGTGGTAATATGCTATAGGAGAAAGAATTACTGTTCAGCTCATTGCCAATATACAGATCACTTCCACCTCTGAAAAAAGGACTGGAGCTTGGACTGTTTAGGCTCCCATACCTAGGATCGGTGACTGTGAATTTCACTGGTTGTTGTCAATGCAGCCCATCTTTCAAAGCAAATAGAAAGTTTGTACTAGACTGAACATAATTGCCACTACCTAATTGCCAAGGGTTGAAGTTGACACCACCAAACAGATGTCCATTGGAACCTTTCATGACCACGAGTGTGGGTCCTGATTGTCGCACCTTTGGTGAAAGGTAGAGGCTTGGAAGCCATGAACAGAAGCTTGGTATAGCTTGTTGAACTGCAAATTGGTCGGCGAATTGCATCCAGCTATCCCATTGGCCTCGATAATCCACGTTTTCAAAAGCACCATTGACTCGCAATTGACAATGTCCGAAGAAAAAGTGCTCATATCTTCCTTCTTAACCCTGCTCTTTGTCCTCGGGGTCTCAATTGATGTGTTGTTTGGCTGAGAGAAAACCCGCTGGATCTCAACAGATTGACGCATCGGTAGAAAGAATGTGAGAGTTTCGACAGAATTGGTAAACTGTTCCAGTTCAAAGAGGGTAAATGGATTGCCAGAGTCAGTGGTCTAATAGCAGCATTCAGCGCCACGAGTTGCTGAGCTGAAATGAGCGGTTGATCAAAATCCATTACATCCATATCGGAAGCCACATTGCTTGACGCTGTCTCCAGGTGTGCGTCCTCGTCGATTTTGCTGGCAAGGTTCATCTTCATCTGTGATTCAACCATGGGTTTCAAGACCTTCATGCGGTGACAAGCCCAGTCCAAAGTCAAATTCCAGACGTCAAATTCGACTAAGAGAAGCTTGTCAGAGGTGAGTATCCGCTTGAAAAGATTAGGAGGAATTTCGTTGAAGAATATAGAGAGCATGACAGTAGACTCAAGGATTGTCTCAATATGAACAATGGTGAAGTTGAGAAGTTCTTGGAAGAATTCGGAGAGAGTATGTTGATACGTGAGGATTAACCCAGAGATGAGAAATGTACTGAGTGCGAGGTTAAAGGGAAGGCTCTCTGATATTCTGCTCTCGCCATCATCATTGCCTTCATTTGAGACAACCTGTTTCAGAACCTCCATCACATTTACTTGACATTCGACACTCAGTTCGTCTAGTTCCATCTCCTTGGCTGCAGCGATCATATCGAGAATTGTTTTGTCGCTGACCTTGATGCTACCAGTGTAAATGTAGCGCAGGATTGCATGGAACACGATGTGTGAAATATTGGGCTTGCGAATTATGCTACCGTCCTTCTCCTTCCAGTCGTTGCTGAATAATGTATTGAAGTATTTGGAGCGGCGGCGAAGGATGGGCAAATGGCCATACATTGTAGCTGGTTCAGCACTATTGTGTATATCGCCATCCTTCTTAGTATCAACTCCGCCAACCAAAAAACAAACATCACTGCCGCTGGGATTGTTGACAAGTATGGCCATGTCTTGTGAAAGTTTGATGGCACCAGAGGCGGAGGTACGATGTCGGGTATTTGGCATGTTGACAGTAAGGGATATTGGTGTGAAAGAGCGGGTATATGTAAAACAGTGGAGTAATTTGTTCACTCTAGAAAAGAAGCGACGACTTGGACTTTATATAACATGATTATATTTGTGGCTTTTCAATTGCCTCGACCTCATATGATTTCATTCAAATCAAATCCTCCCTTATCTCCCAATTAAATCAGGTGGATTTGGATTACGGCAGCAAATATGAGCACAGGGTTCCTCTGATAGCGCGCTTGCATGAATACACTGGAATTGCAATAGTCCAAATCTGCCCTTTACTATTTCTGAAACCTGTCCTATTTATTCAGCCTTTTCTGCCTCTGGCTAATGTTATGAACTATGTAAGACCTGTGGAAAGACCTCGAGGATATGCATAGAACTGGTCAGCTTGTGTAGAGTGGTGAGCAATTTCTAAGGACATAGGTCAATATGAATTGTACCATTATTTCGCAACTTGTTGAAGCCCACCAGTACTTAATTGAGGACTGCCAGTTTTTTTAGAGCCATATCTGCATCTACATCAGAGGCATCTACATTGGGGAATACCTTTGAATCTCGACATCTGAGATTTGAACCTCGGACACAGATGAAATGTCCAAAATTATTTTGTGACGTTCCAACGATATAATGGACACTTGCAGATTGTAATTCGCAATAACATACATCTAAAGGGGTGGAGGCGGAAAGCGGTGAAATAGGGGACGACGATCCACGTATGAGGATATAGACTTCACAGAATCGAAGGACGATGTTTGGCCAAGGCTTGCAGATTCGTTGGTCACCGAATGTGCAAGCGTGACACAAGGCAGCATCAACTGAGGTCAGGAAATTTATGCTGGACGCTGTTTATGGATGACCTCGAGGACATAGCCCATACCAGCACGGCAATAATGTGCATCCTGAAGCTCCTACATTCCTCACAGCTTCAGAAAATCAACCTCAATTTTTCTATGCACTATGCCGATGACAGGCCACAATTCGACGGTGTTTTGCAGATCATCTTTCCCGCGTTGTCTCAAACCTCGAACACCTCGATCATGGATTCGGACGACGATGGCGATTTCATACTACAAAACCTGCCCAAATCGCTTCAGTCGTTTAATTTTTGGAGGAGCGAATTGGCCTCAGCTATCAATTAGGAAACCATTTTTGCACTTCCAAAATTGTGCTCATTCAGTGTTTCAAACCTCATTATGATGACTGACCCACTAGATCAAGGCCTGCGAACCTGGGATCCCAATTTCGACAATTTATACAAAAACAGCCCAAAATTTCTTCACTGACTGGAACACGAAATCACCTTACCCAGCCATCTCCTCATTGCGCCCAGCATACTAGCAGCCTTCGTCGGTTGGAAATCTGTCAAGACGGCGGTGAAGGGGTCAAGGACATGGAGGGAAGGGGTCATGGACATGGAGGGAAGGAAGCAATATTTAGAGTTCATTGACATTCGGTACGGAAACAAGGGCGAGGAAAAAATGGACGAGGCCATGGTGACGAATTTCAAAAATTTACAGTTTTGTCAACTCGGAAAGTTTGGCAGTGGAGATCCAGATATTTTATAAGGTGCTCACTTGTCATCACGGCATGATTTATTCCATATTTCAATCAATTTACTAACTTTGTTTATTTGATTAACATATGGATCAACATCTCGCTGTATCGGTCCCTACAAATCACTCGTCGTCCATTGAAAAATTCTATACGTTATCAAAGCAGTAGGTAGTTTCTTTGACTGGTGACAATTTCTCAAACAGAAGCAGAATTTTCATGGCGAATTAAACGTCCATTTTCTTCTAGCTTTTAGCATATATGGCATCTACAAATCCCTGGCATATTTATGTATATGTCTTGAGGGAGCCAGCAAAACACAGGGATGCGTAGTGCTAGCGGGCGTAGCGTAGAGTGGAATGGATGTGAGAATACGAAGAAAAAGATGTAAATAAGGGAGCCTACGCAATTCTCTAATATTAAAGACAGCATAAAAGCCAAAAGCCCAACTAAGATCGTTGGAACAAGGCAAAACACCCATACGTGTGCTCGCATTGGGACGTGATTACAAACGAAATCTTGGGGTGACATGCCAATTGGGAGAAATACTTTCTTTTAACAAAAGAATAAAACATTTCTTCTCGTCACTGGATGGGAAGGGCCAAGAAGAGCACCCATTTGAATGACTCAATCAGCAATTAGACTGTTGGGCGGAGATTCTCCACCGGATATCCGGTGCAGAAAACCGGCATAGTGACGTTCCCACACCTGTAAGTAAAATCTGATGTCGTGATACGCTGGGAGGGGCAAATGAAATCCCCTCCAGTTGTCCTAAGTACCCTGCAACGCCATTTGCAAGGCCATGAGACACTCGTAAGCTTAAAGCAATCGACTTTCTGCGGAATTCTCACCCTTTGTACATTTGATCCGGTGCTGTTGCAGAAGTCCCAAAAAATCATGGGATGATATTTTAAATTAAATGGAATCTAAAACTTGGGATCTTATGCGCACCAGCAATTGATTCACAACTCTCATCCTACAAGAGAATCCATTTCTCCACCGCGAGCGGAACGGCTTAAAAATGAGCGACAAATTCTTCCTACCCGTCCCTGCTTTTCAGATCACATTCCCAACCATGCTCATGATCGCGCTCTACGTGCTCTATATTTTCCTGCCCGCTTAGTGCGAGCATCGTCCGTTAGCGAGCCCAATATTGGAGACAACGATCTCGAAGCTGCAAGTTGTGAGCGGCTTTTCCGTGGAATCTGATTTTCCTTCCATGGAAGTGCGTGTGTCAACATCCATGTAACGACCTCAACCCAACTAAGGATTTTATGACTCCATTCGGAATTTTGCTTTTTCGGTTTTTTTTCACTCGCCCGAGACGTACGAACATCGATTCAGCAATCGTGCTTTTCCGTCGTGCTGCAAAGAGTAATGTAGGCCACAGAAGACCAAGGGAACGGTATTGTCGAAATTACTCTACATCGCAATCTCAAAGCATCGAAACGGATCGAACCCGCCAAGAGACCCACTCTCCGAACAAAAAAGAAGAAAACGGCATTCAAAGCGAATCGTTCCAAGAAAATAAAACTAAAATTGAGGGTGGCCAGGTAATAAATCCCATCCAAGGCGTAGCGCAGAATGGCGACGCTTGCCTTTAATCTTCTGTTATTATAAAGATTTCAAACACTTTAAAATGAAAGAATTATCAGTTTCGCAGGTGCCAAAATCCACCAATTCAATGTAGCTCAGCATATTCAACAGATGAACAAAAAAAAAACTCATTAAGACTTTATTACATATAGTCTTGTCGATGGGACGAGAATACGACCCTTGTTACTGCAGCGCATGTCACGAAATTCTTTTTAGGTCAAAGAGCTGCAACATAATGTTATTTTCATTCTCGGATGGAAGTTGCGGACAAAATAGAGGACAAAGGCCTCCCTATTTGCCATGTTGTCTACGTCGAACAATGTTACCCACGATGAGGGGACGTGATTTCGAGTTTCCCGATAACATCTTCGTCAGTTGCAGAAAGAATGCCAAAGTTTACATCATCTGCATTATTAATTGAAGCTATCAGTTTGTCCTTGATTATAGCCATTTTCAAACAAAATAAATCAGAGCGGCGTGATTCCCAAACTAATTAGATGTGTATCCCAAGTTTATCTCGGAATGCCATTCGCAAAAATATCTAGCTACAGGGGGACGTGGAAGATGGAGGAGGAGGAGGCGAGAAGGAGCTATATAGGACGAGAGTAGATGAAGAGGTGGGTTTATTATCTGAAGAGATGTTACTCCTGACTACAAAGAGACGCAATCACACTCGGGAAATTAATCTTGAGAGGTAACAGTCTGATGCACAACCTGTGACGAGCTCAAAAGGTAATGCTGATGTTGGTTTGCTACTCGCCGCGACTCGAGCGATTCGGATGAGTCTTCTTTAATAAAAAGAACAGAAAATATGAGAATCGCTCCTCGGTCTGTATGTAAGTGTGAAAAACTGAATTTGATTTCATCTTTTCCGTCCAAGAACAAAAATTGTACATTAGACAATACTCAAATTAAATCATTGTAATAATAATCGAGTGAAATTTTTAGCGAGGTCGTGGGTCACATGCCCCAAAGACTGTATGACAGTCTAGAACATTGTGGCGTAAACGGTGTCGCCTACAATGTCTTAGGTCATTTTGCGCCCAATACATATGCCATTGGGTTCGATGTACCCGGCGAGTCAGTTTCAGACGGCAAGGGTTCATAAAGGTCACCGACATTATCGGTGATAGGGAAGCGACATTTCCTTATTGTCCCGTGTTGCTGGTCATGCAGAAACATTTTTAACCGGGTTGAGTAGTTGTACTTAGAGCATGGAAACGGAACCGCCTCAATTGTACGCTTTTGCTGAAACCATCTAAAACTGACTCGCTACGTGTCACCGCTCGCCGGGTACGTGTCACCGACTCACTACGTGTCACCGCTCACCGGGTAGGTGTCACCGACTCGCTACGTGTCACCGCTCGCCGGGTACGTGTTACTGACTATACTTCGTTCGACAATTGAAGTTGTATTACGTACATATTATATTACCAATGCTAGCTGGTAGTAAACCAGTGAATGCGCAAAAGTCAATCCTCGCAGGGAGGGAGCTTCAATTCGTGAACGCTGAGTGCAAGCAATCAAGGCCGAACGCCGAGGCCCGGAGAAACGGCGGAGAAACCACGGTGCATATGAGACATGCATGTATAGTGTAAGGGTGTATGAAAAAGGAAATGAAACGTATACAGCTTGCAAATGGGCCACCTTGCTCCCTTTCGACGAAAGAGCGACGTCATCGTTACAGGAACGAAAATCCTACCTAATAAATAAGACTATTGTGATATCCACATATTGTTGATTTGTCTATTCAGCTTTGTGACTAACACCAAGTAAATTAAGAGAACAGCGAGACTCTTACCACAACGACCTTCCTCTCCGACAACTTCTTCGTCCCCTCCTACCCCCCGAGCCCCGCCGATGCAACAACGGGTGGTCCCATGTTAGCAAGCCTAGACCGCCTCCACGAAGAAACGGACACGGACAGACCCTTGCCTCAACCCGCTCCTAGGCTCGCCGCCAGACATTACTGCTCCCACCACGGTCTTCCATCCGAGTCGTGCTTTCGTCCGACTCGCGGGTCGTCCTCCAATAGCCACAGCCGGCACAACCGTTCCAATCCCGCATCAAGACGCATCCTCGCATGCCTGCACGCATCCAACGACATCTTTCCTTCCCCAGCCTGCAGCCTGACGTGAGACGTTCAACCTCAGGCGCGCCGGCAACCTTGCGTCGTCGCTAGAATCAGAGGAGGAGTTGGATAGGAGAGAAGAGGGAGGAAGTGTTGTGCTGGCAACACAGATGTCCAGTTTTTGAGGCCTGGAAGAACGTTTTGTGGCAACCAGAACCTCGTAAGCGAGCCGGAAAGGGAGAGAGTGATGGAGAAGGTGGAGAGAGGAAGAGTAGTAAGGAAGGACGAGGAACGGAAGTTAAGGTGGTATGTATTGTGTGGCATATATTGGTTTTACTCTGTGTTGGGTGAGATGGCGGAACACGATCTCATATCCATTATAGTCCTATACATATCTCTATGCCATTTAATCACACATGCGCAAGGCAATTCACGATGCAACGGCACCGTCATCGGCCTGATTGAGGCGCTCAACGTCTCTGCCACCGATATCACTGTCGTTATGTACTTGGAGGGCGAGGTGGGTCGGGAGTCGAGGGTTTGTGGACGTGTTGTGGTGTGTGTGATTAAGGTGGATCATGGCGATTTTCGTTTCGTGCGGGACTCAGCATTATTATTTCCCTCCCCTTCTCGATAACAGTATCTGCTTCTTTCTGAAACTTGGGTCTTAATCGATATCATCCTTCTTCCCTGTCGTTACGCAGATCGTCGACTCCGTCAACCATGTCCTGTGGATCAACAACTGGGATAGGTTCATCATAACTCCGCTGTTTCGCGTCATGCAACTAAAGTTGGATTATTGACTGTGACCGACAGGTAAATTAAATGGCATTTTATCTCGAAACTTGTTCGAGCGTTGACGATGAAATTTTGTAATATGCTTCTTTATTGGTTTTTCTATTCACAGTGTACTTTTTTTTTTTTGGTAATATGTCTTTGCCTCATTATAATGCGTTTATTTATCCGACGTCAGTTATCTATCACACATCTGCTATCAATGTCATGCCGAAGCCCCCTCTGTGTGCTTTATCGAGTGTGGGCCGGTCGGTCTTCTTGAAGCAAACTTGATAGGAGCGTCTGCCGTCTCGAACGAAATTTAGGTTGTCGCCACGATGACGTATTGGTTATGAAAGTGTACGACACACCTTTGCCGATGCCATACTCTAGTGGGTCGAAAAAGCGAAGGGAGACTTCCACAGGCTATACAAGTCACGGGAAAATTCTCTGACGTGTCTATGTCATTGTAAGCTATAGTTTTATCCGACCGGCGAACACTGAGATTATATAGATCGCTGCGAGTATAAAAAGACTTTGTGTCCACTGGGTGGGAGGTAGTTTGCTTACCATAACATGGAGCGAAGTCTATCGAGTATTGTCTATCCGGTATTGACAATTGTTACTGATTATAGCGTCTCTATATTTCGACAAATCCGTGAATAACGTTAATGTTTTTTTTTTTTT
>RBNI01004877.1:0-13321 GCA_003990745.1 Jimgerdemannia flammicorona | reverse complement strand
AAAAAAAAAAAAAACTGAAAATAGCATAAAGCCAACCTCTTATGCTTCGGATATATAAAATATGGCATAATAATCTTACTCAAGAGCCAAGGTAGCTTTGGCCACGGCCTATCCTCGGGAGCCGTATGCATAATTAAGAATACCAAAACCACCGCTGGGTCCTCATGCTTCTTACTATACTCCACGATATCGGGAATAAGCTGGGCCACTTTCTCTGCATCGTAATTCTCCTCCATGAACTTCGCTGTTGCCGTGTTTTCTTCAGCATCAAGATGCGGAATGACCATATCCTTCAAAGATACGAAAAGCGCTTCGAAAGCCGACGCGCCGTAAGTCGTCGGATCGGAGGTATAGCCGGCAATAATTGCGTTGATCTCGTTAATGCGTTTGGTGAGTTCAACGTGGTCGGATTCCCAGGCGGAAATGTCCAGCTTTGTGGCGAAGAACGGAAAGACGACATCGTCTTCGATGTGGTGATGACCGTCAAGAGACTAAAGTTGGTCGTTCCGATTTTGGAAGTTGAAAGGTAGTGTATTATGTAAATTATAATCCAGAGAATATTCTTGAATCGCAATATTGTTTGGTTGATAATATCAGCTTACCTCCATCAAAGCGTGACAATATCCCAAAAAATCAGGGAGCTTGTCCACCGTCACTATGCTAGCATTCTGAAGCCAGGAGCATTTACATTCGTGGATTATTGATATAGCTTGTCTGATAAATAATACGTCCCGCATCAGAACTTCGCCGTACATACCTTGGTAACAATATCAAACCCTCTGCGGAAGGGTTTATGCGCACATGCCCATTCATGGGCGGCCAACTCGTACGCGGTCATGTTCCCAGGAGCCATTGTTCGAGTTATTTTAGGTGGCAGAAACGCGAGGAGGGGGGATAGGTTCGAAAAAGAATTAATGCCTGGCTTAGAAATGGAATGAAGTGTGGTATCTGAAACCATGGATGTGTAATCGCCAAATGTGGCAGCCCACCCTCTGACCGGAGCACATTCAGTATACCGATTCTTGTGTGACCTGGGAGAATAGAATATTCCCGACGATGTGTTATTTAAGGAAAGCTTTGAAACCCGGGTACACCAGCCGCTGTTGCCATGTCAATTGGAACGTGATTTCGACGAAATGAGCGTGACGTTAAATCGAAGTTGAAAAAGGTGACCGCAAGGGGAGGTGGTCAATGTTGCATGGCGGAACCAGAGGTAATGCAGTTTTGGCATTCAAAATTGGATGTTACACAGTCTGATGCTATAGCTTATCTACGTTAAAGCAAATGGCGTAGAATGCCCCCATACCGAAATGGAGCTAATTGCTCCGAACACCTCTATGATCGGCCGAAGTCCCCGAACTTCTATGAATCGGCCAAAGTCACCGGACACTGAAGTCGAATGGCTTTGCTATCGCCTATTATAAGGCACGTGATCCGTTGACTGACGTAATATGGGTGCGGTGAAACCTTCCATTCGTAACGTTTCGAAGGTCTACGCTTCCTACCCTTCTGTACTGTTTTGCGCGGTCCCTTCCAACATCGCAAGCGTAATTTCTGAAAAGACCGAATTCAGGCACAGTTTCACACCCTAAGCGAAATGTATTTGCGTAGTCTGTGAACGTGGTATCCAAAGATAACATAACATTAAGCATAAGCTACGAGCTATGATCCCTCTGCATCAACGGTCGTTCAAGGACAAATATTTTTTTCTCAACAAGATATTAAATGCTAAAAGATATCTAGTATCGAGGCAAGGAACAATTGCAGCTTTGTTTAGCGGTGGGGAAAACGTCAAGGCCAAATCTCGGACACAGTGGCTCACCCAACCCCAGAAGTGGGAGTTAACATGGCCGGCCTGGCTTTATAATTTTTTTTTCAAACGTCGACAACTGTGTGATGCGATAAGATCAATTTATCTTCCAGATTTGGTAAAAAAAAAAAAAAATTACAAAGCCGCGTCTTTATGGTAAATATTTGAAACCCATATGATACCTTATCTCGCAGCATGTGTGATATACAACCCCCAAACCTCTGCTGCCACAATTGTCACGAGGCGATACCAAAGGATCGGGTCCGCAAATCCTAAGTCACATCATTCATTATACCAAAACTTCAACGAACATATTCGTCGTTCATGGCAATTAAAGCAAAAAAAAAAAAAAGCAAGTCTGTAAAACATGCTGATCTTGCTTGACATCGGTATCGACTTCCACACAGAAATAGAGGCATTAAGTGAAACCAAGGGTGTTTCGAAGGCACTGCTTGGTATGGTTGAAATTGTATGTTGCATACTCGACATGTGTAGGGCTAATCTGACATAAAAGAGGGTTGGTTATTTTCGCTGGTTTGGTGGTGGGGTTAACTAATAAAAGTATGAGGTAAACCGGAATTTTGAAAGGAATGTTCTATGACACGCAAATGAATGTTCCATTTTCATATTTACTCATGATTACAAATTTCTCTCACTCCCACCCTCCAACATCCCGTAATATCCTTCCCCGCCCGCAGGCCCCTTTCCCACTCGCTCGCCTTATTTAAGCCAAACGCTGACTTCCAAACCGTCCCGAATCACGCCCTCGTAGTACTCGAGCCATCCCTCGATGAGCCGTGTCTGGTACCTTGTGAGATCGGAGCGAACATACTCGAGATAATCTGGCGCTCCAGGGTTGATGACGTTATCCGCCACAATGGTTGTGCCCTGGATACAGGACAAGCGGTTAGGGACATAACAAGCGTGGGAATTCGGGAAATGAATTGTAAAACAGCGTTCGGAAAAAGTTACAGACCGTGTGGAATAGACCGCTTTTCTCCAGTAGTTGGAGGTCCTGCTTGTACAATTCGTTATGGTGATCGATGAGAACGAAGTCAACCTTGCCTAGCAAATTGTGATAGGATGGGAGGCGCTCGAGGGACTCGTTAAATGGACCCGTGATGACCTATCGAGTGCGAGAGGTAAAAAATTGAGTCAGTGAATTTTATAATTAGATATCAAAAAAAAAAAAAAAAAAAAAAAAAAAGAGATCATTCAATGGCTGTAATTCGTGGGTTAAAATAACCAGTTTTAATAATTTTAATCATTACCGTGATAATATGAGAAAGGCCAGCAAAGTCAATGATCTGCATGAGTAAAATTTATGGTTAAACCAACAATAGCTGACGAGCTGATGCAACGTATCGACGATACCAACCTTCCTAGCAATATTCGCATTGTATTCCGAGATTTCAAACGAATAATATTTCACGTCCCGGATACCGAGCGTATCTCTGATATACGCAGCAAACCGGATGGCGCTATACCCAAGGTAGCACCCAATCTCAATGGCGACCTATATCGAATAGTGAACAAGCTGTCAGTCAGTGCGACGTATCAGTTAGTACGACGATTCGAGAGGTGAAATAGCGACATTAACGTCCCACCTTGGGCCTCTTCTCTAGCAGGACTTGTTCAATTAGCGGGCTCTTCTCAGGCCCCACGTTCATGAGCCAGTGCCGCTCGATCGCGAACTTGTGTGTCTCCTCGATGATTGACTCCGGATTGTTGCGTTCAGCGTGGGCGAGGATATGGTCCAGGTAACGGTTCTCCTCTGCATTTGCGAGAATATGGACAAAGTCGTGTCAGATTGAGTTTCCTGCCACTATTTCACGTTTTCTCGTACGTGCACAACACAAAACGGACTGGGGGTTCCTTACTTTTGACCAAAGGAACGGCGTGTTGTGCAGTGGGGGGCGACCGAGATTGGCGTCGAGTCTGAATCATGGCCTAGGTTGCGTACGGGTTGATTCCTTTTGACAAAGTGCGAAGTTTGGGATTCTCGGACGAACGGAGACGGTTTTATACATATTAACGCTTGACGTCACACGGTCGACGCGGGCAATCTCGGCATCCTTGAACGTATATATTTGGGCACCACTAAATAGTTCAGGGTCTGCCAATGACAAACTTTCGTCGAGCGGACTTGCCGCGCGCGCACAGACGTACACATGTATACATATCACACCTACCCGACGCCACCGTCGGCCAAATCCCACTGGACCCTTTGCGGGAAACTTCTTGTTTTGTTGCGCGGGGCCATTCGGCCATCGGAGCTAGCTAGCTTCAAGTCACCTGTCAGCAACGCAAATTTAGGATGTTGATTGATTGGGTTAGGAGCCACAGAGTTTTATCCCTTTCTCCGATTGCGAAGGTGGCGGCCGAGGATTGCCTTCTTGTTAGTTTTGGCGAGGCGCAAGACCGGGATGTGTTTTGACGCGTCAGGACAGGCGGACATTCGGACGAGGACTGCTGACTCACCAAGCTGCAATCCTCCTATTCGTGGTCAGAAATGCACGGCTTTCTGTGGGGTTCTCTTGACTAGGGGGGTGTGCAATGAATTAACTTCAGTATTCTCGGCTCTCTGGTACCAGAGACTAGTTAACGGATTATCCTTCCGTGAGAAGCCGGCGCAACAAAATAACCGTTTCGAAGGCTCCGCCGCGTCGCACCGCCTAACTCGGAGGGAAGTGGCGTGTACGCTATTCAATTTCGCTATCCAACACGAAATTATTAACTCTATTCCCAACCGGGTTAGAAATTAACGGGACAATAGAAAGGCGCCCAACCCTGCTCGTATGTATAAAAGCACTCGTGTATGAGTATCCGAATTTGGGCAAGTGTTTTTTCCATGATGTTTTCCTCTTTCTAGACACTCTTGGTAGTCTGTATGCCCTGTTCGAAGCATGTTATGCGAACCAGAATTCCCTGCCGCTCCGAACAAACAAACAAACAAAAAAACAAAAAAAAAAAAAAAAAAAAAAAAAAAAAAAAAAATATAAACTAACAGACGTAAGGATGCATAATACAATTCAAACCCACACATTTTTGGCTGCTTGGAATGGCCCAACACAACCCTGCAAAAATATTATAAGGGTCCCTACCTTTGTGATCGACAGCATCAACTAGCTTGGAATGGCGTCGTTTTGGGCGGATTATCGGCCCAGTTACTTGGTTTAACCAGACGCATTCCGAAACGGAATGTGTCACTGATTATGCCCTTCGAAAACTCGGTTCCCGGTTTTGCTGACGTCAGAAAGCTTATAGAAATAGCGGAGAACGGTCCATAGAAAATGACCCGGAACATTCGTTCAACGAAAAATTGATTTGTTTATTTCACCAATCGACACGTGCTACTTACAAAGCAACAAACAATGTATATACATATGTATGCAATAGACTAAAATACAATACTTGTGGAACATGCAGCGACAGACACGGCTACTCTAATTAAGTCGAGCGAGTCGAGCGAGTCAAGTTGACCTTGACGGTCTTGATCTGGGTGTAGTTATCGAGGGCGTACTTGCCGTTCTCGCGGCCGAAACCGGACTGGCGGTATCCGCCGAAGGGGGTGTTGTAATCGAGCTGGTTGACGCAGTTGACCCAAACAGTACCGGCCTTGAGCAAGGCAGAAACCTCGAGGGCCTTGGTGACGTTTTGGGTGAAGACGGCAGCGGCGAGGCCGTACTCGGTCAAATGGGCCTTCTCAATCACCTCTTCGAGAGTCTTGAACTTGGCTACGGCCACGACGGGGCCGAAGATTTCCTCCTGCATGATCTTCATGTCCTCTTTCACGTCCGTGAACACGGTCGGCTCAATGAAGTACCCCTCAGTCCCGTGACGCTTGCCGCCCGTGGCTACCTTGGCACCCTCCTTGATCCCGTGTTCGATGTATGACATGATGCGGTTGTACTGCGTTTCGGAGACCTGTGGGCCTTGGAAGTTCCCCTCGTCGAAGGGATCGCCAATCTTGGTGTCGCGGGAGATCTTGCTGAACCTCTTGAGGAACTCGTCATACACGCCCTCTTGTACGTACACGCGCGATCCGGCGCAGCACGTCTGACCGTGGTTGAAGAAGATCCCATGGTGCGCCCACTTGACTGCCTCGTCCAGGTCGGCGTCGTCAAAGATGATGTTGGGCGACTTGCCACCTAGCTCAAGCGTCACCTTCTTCAGGTTGCTCTCTGCCGCTGCCTTCATCACCAACCGCCCGACGTTCGTCGACCCCGTGAAGGCGATCTTGCCCACCTTACTGTGCCGTGCGAGGGCATCGCCCGCGCGCGGGCCGTAACCCGTGATAATGTTGATGACACCTGGGGGGAAGCCGGCCTCGGCGACGAGGGAGGCAAACTTGAGGCCCGAGAGCGGGGTCAGCTCCGAGGTCTTGAGGACGACGGTGTTGCCTGTGGCCAGAGCCGGGGCAATTTTCCAGGCGAGCATGAGAAGCGGGAAGTTCCAGGGAATGATGGCGCCGCAGACGCCAATGGGTTCGTGGCGCGTGAAGGAGAAGGCGCCCTCCGTGTCGATCACCTTGCCGTGGATCTTGTCGGCCCATCCGGCATAGTAGCGGAAGCACTGGATCAGCTCGGCAACGTCAAATCCGCGAGAGAATGAAATCCCCTTGCCGTTGTCCAGTGTTTCGATCTGCGCGAGCTCCTCAGCGTGCGACTCGAGGATGTCGGCAAGCTTGTGCATGAGGCGGCTGCGGGTCTTGCCGGATGTCTTGGACCAGACGTCGTTGTAAGCCTATGTAAGGGCGCCGTGAGAACGACAGTCACGTCCTGGACCGGTTTTTTTTTTTTTTTTTTTTTTTTTTTTTTTGTAACGAGATTCATCACAAAATTCCAGTACTGTATACCTTCTCAGCAGCGTGAACAGCGAGATCCACATCTTCGGGGCCAGCCTCGGAAACCTTGGCGATGACTTTACCGTTGGAAGGGTTCACAGTATCGAGAGTCTTGCCATCCTTGGCGGCAACGAACTCGTTGTTGATGAACAAACCAGTGTTCACTGGTAATGGGGAGAATATAGGGGACGAAACCGGATCGTTGGCCGCGTCTCCTTAGTGACGGGATACAGAGATAAGAAACGCTATACATACGGGTGATCTTGACGCCCTTGGTGGTGGTGAAGTGCTGGATAGTGGGAGACATGATGGATGGCTGGATAAAGGGATGAGTTCTTGATACGCTGTTGAAATGCAAGATGAGAGAGAGGGAAGGCCAAGACGGTCTTTATACGACGAAGGTTGTGACTGCCCTACCTATTTCATGCAAGCGCTCGACGCCGTGAGAAATGTCCGACACCTGTTGCCCCAGTTGTGTCCCATGGCCTGGGAACATCGAAGGAAAAGCACTAGTCCGCCTCATATGGCGATCGGTAAAAAAAGGAGGAAATTGGCGGATCGGTCACGTGCTTCTCTGCAACTGAATCTAGAATAAGTCCATGTGAAAAAGTTGGGCGAGTGAAGAATGTGGTTAAGGTATTTTTTTTTTTTCTCCGTCGGGAGGTCGAGGTAACGTAATGTATCCCAGCGACAGGGACCGTGAGAAAACCTGCTAATCCCCAATACGTCTCTCAATACAAATACGTCTCTCAATACAAATACGTCTTTCAATACAAATACGTCTCTCAATACAAATACGTCTCTCAATACAAATACGTCTCCCAACCTACCAACCAGTTACATATATACAGTCCATATCAAGCTCATCATTAGAAATTCGTTAACCTCATCGCTCCCCTTAGGTAATGGCCCACCCCTTCTGCACCCAATGGCGGCACCCCACAGAAATCCTACACGGTCGCACACGTTCTGATGGATTACAAAACCTACACACCCCACCCACCCTCCCCAAACGCTTCATCGACATTCTTGGCCGATCGCCCTGCCATCGGAGTCACCCGCTTGATTTAAGGTGTGCCAGGGCGTTAGATGGGGCCGAGCGTGGCGTACGTAGAGTGACAGTGAGCATAACCACCAGGCTCCCTTTGGCAATTGTTCCAATCTTGGGCACACTATGTGATGGATGACTTTTGTGGAGGTTCGCTTGCTCGTTCGGCCGATCGCAGAACCGCACAGCGGACCAAGATACGTGAGACAGATGTCGGCATTTGACATTTCAATATGGGTGTCAGACGCGTCACCCCGCACATCATGACCAAACGTGTCACCCAGCATGTCACGACGGAGTTGCTGCAGCCTCGCGTACGGAAAGGAATCGGCAGCAAGCAATTCCCATCGCACAATCAATGTCGAGCTTTACGGCCCGACACGATCGCTTGCGACGACGGCGACAAAAGTCCCATAGCAACTGCGTCAAGGAATTACATAACCGCATCATCGGGAGTTGATGAACGGCAATTCTGTCGTCACACGGGCTCGGTTGAATTCTACAGGCCGGACACCGAAGATGTCATTGTACCCACTGACGTCGAGATGTCTGTTGCGCGCCTCTTTGTCATTTAATTTATATGTTCAAAAAAGACTATTATTTGACAAACCGCTTATCATTATCATCTTATCTCTCTAGGTGGCCATCCAACACACTCATAGACTGAATTTGAGGAAACACCACAGTTGCTTTTAATTTTAATTTTTCTTTACTAAGAGCAAATACAGGAGTAAACACCTCGCAGTTGTGCATTCCGCTCTTTTCAACTCTCTCCCGCCAGAAACAACCGCCACGGCCGCCCCAGCTGCCTCGGTGGCCAAATGGGGTGTACACTGCAAACGATGTAAAGAACGATATCGTCAACTTCGTAAGCCCACCAAGGCCTAAGGTAAGGGCCAAGGCGCGGTGGAACGATATACTGGAATCCGAATGCGAGCATGCTGACGATGTAGCCATACCACTTGATGTATTTAGTACCACGGATAAAATTTCTATCCTTTCTTATTTCTGCGTACAAGGCAGCAGTAAATAAGACGCAATATTATTCTAAGAAGTACACGGGTGCTCGAAACAATCAATATTGTAATCGCCCTGATCGAATGCACGATAAATACGAATACCGTCGAGCAACTGCCGATTATTGGTTGGACATCACACACAAAATTCAAAACGAGAACGATGTAGATGCACATGGACCATACAACAATAAGATCCGAGAGAATGGGGTAGGGACAAATCGGAGCGTGACAGAATATCCGTCCGACTCGCTGGTTTCGAAATCTGTCAATGAGTATCTATCGCAAAAGAATGACGAACATTACACCCTCGTCGTACTATCACCGGTGGCAACTATAGTTCGTCAGTTTTCGTGCATGAGTGAGCCGAGAGAGGCGGCTCCGTCATCCTGTTTCTTGCTGTTGGCGAATTTTGCAACATGAACAATGTTATCGTCGTCAACACTTACGTTGCATGCACACCACCGCCGTAAACAAAGATACTGCCGCTTTATTTTTGGTCCCTCATTGGACACGGTGAAAAAATCCCGCCAACCTCATGCTACCGGAACCGAAACGACCCTTTGATGCCATGAAATGAGGTTCTTCGAGCCCGAAGGATCTTTTGAGCGTAGTCTAGTGTAGTTCGGAGTTTTCGGAGCTTCTTGCGGATATTTTATATACTATAGAGAGCGACCTACATTATAGATAAACTCTCAGTCCGAAGAATTACATCTACCCAATACATTAATCAAATCTCCCAAACATCAGTCTTGGGCCAGCTTGGCCGTGTGTGGGACGTGAACAGACAGAAATGTTTACGGTCACCCACGATCAGCTCGGGGCTCACGAAATGGCTTATCTTGTTCCTTTCCCGTACCCACGTTACCCACGCTCCCCTCGATCAACCCCACGTTGCCTACTGTCATATGTTTGGGGTGATTCTCGTCATTCTTTTCACCATGCGAACGTGATTCCGATCGCATGCGGTCGGAGCCTCCGCGTTCTTGACAACCCGTGCGGTTCAATTAAGAGGATACCTGGGACAGGCCTTGGTTTTTTGGCCGTAACACGCGAGGTTGATGGAGTCAAAGCTCCGCGGAAGGGCGGAGGTCCAAAACTGATTTCACCGTCGAGACACCGTCCGAAGTCCGGGTTTCTTTTGAAATAAATGTCATGGGAGGGATCGACATACCCACAATAAATTGGCGTGCTTGAGCCTTTACTATTTGGAAGCCGACACCGAAATTAGGATCATATGCTGACTGAGCGCAGTTATTTACCCATACTTGTAGCCTTACGAGATTTCCAGTCGTTCGAACCATTCTTCCCCTCCCTTCAGCTCACATTCCTGCCTATACGCAAAAATGCACATCTTACACTCACCGATCACGCGGCCAGAGTTATTTGTTTGCATCGGCCATTCCAAGAATCGTAGGGCTTGTATATATGCAAATCACCAACTACGCTGTCTAGTGCCATCCTGTGTCGCAAAATGCGGCAACGATTGGTAAATTTCTCTATTGAATTACCTTTCCCACCACCGGAACAAGAGAGAAAAAAAAAAAAAAACAATTCTCACCCTTTGCTATGTACATACAACTCCGCGCCTAATATTGTACGCCATGTGTGGCGGACAATGACTCGATTTCTGGTCACGCTGCTTGAAATTGGGTGCCCTGTCGCAATCAGCCACGTGACCATCCGCAACTCCGCATGAGAACCTTTTTGGGACTTCGAAAAAACTTTAAGTGGATGAAAACGTACTCTCTCTCTCTCGCCATCTTCTTTTGTCCCTGCCTATTTCACTCCTGTACGTGCCGTAGCCAGCCATGCCTACCGATCACGAAGGTTATGGAGTGCCCTCCGGTTGGAGAGATTGCACTGTTGAGGAGGATTTAACTCAACCCTGGTACGGATTTCCAAGCGACGAAGATGAGGTGGGCCGACAGGACTACCAACACTTTGTTGTAAGGTACGGGCTCAAATGTCTTATCGTCTCCATCGCGAAACTCGCCTGGGAAAATTTCGTTGTCGCGCTAAATGACAATCTGAAACGGCCCCCACAACAGAAACCTCATTCACGGCAACTTTAGCTCTCCTGTTGAAGATATGCTCACCGAGGGTATCCAGGTTCTTGATGTTGGAACGGGATCAGGCCGCTGGCTGTTGGAGATGGCAACAGATTATCCGGACTCATCCTACATTGGCATCGATATCCGCACCATTTTCCCAACCAATGACGTGCCGCCCAACGTCACCTTTACCGTGGCCAACATCCTCAAGGACCTGCCCTTCAATGACGACACGTTCGGTTTCGTGTACCAACGTAACATGATGCTCCACTTTCACCCACCGGAATGGACGGCCGCGATGGTGGAGGCTGCGAGAGTCACGAAACCAGGTGGGTGGGTCGAGTGCTTTGAGCTTGATCTGGATCTGGAGAACCCACCGCCGGATTATACGCGGTTGCGTAGTGCAGGTACGCCTTGTATGTTTTGGCTCCCAATTATTCTTGCACAATCCCTTTCCCATACCCCATTCACGAACCTGACAAAACTTTCTATCCTACCCTCACCAACCCACCAGTCGCTACTTTAACCGAGATGAAAGGCCTGGACATCAGCCTGGTCAAAACGATGGCCAACCTCCTAACCTCCGTGGGCCTGACAGACGTGGAGGCTGACTACGTGTCGTGCCCGTTCGGGTGGGGTGGCCGGGTCGGGCAGCTGTGCATGAAAGTCTTGGAGCTGGGCTACGGCTCCCTGAGGTCGAACCTGGCGCCCATCATGGGCATCAGCGACACGGAGTACGATAAGCTGGTGGACGGGCTGGAGCCGCAATTCAGAGTAAGACGGTCGTGGACGAAGGTACATTACGCGTTCGGCATGAAACCGTTCAAGTGATGGTTTGTGGTCGTGGAAGTAACCCGTATTAGACATTTCTCAATTTATCATCGCGATCATATTTCCGCGTATATACGTAAATATCCTCTTCCCCCCCCCTATTATAATATGATCAAATGCATATCAATGTATCATAGATAACGAGTCACATCATGAAAAAAATTTGGACACCTCATCTGGCATAATCAGTATCTATGATATTTGAGGCCATCTGACATTCACATCTATGATATCTTACTCTACATCTGTATTAAGGACATCTCCCATCTACATCCATGACATCTAAGCCATCTACGTCAGAACTCAGATATTTGCACCAGCCTCCAAGTCTTCAGTTTTGATTTCTATAATCTCAAATTCAAATTTGAATAATGTACAAAATTCAAACAAATATAAAAAAGCAATAAATAAAGCCTTGATAGTAAAACATACATATATACTAGTAGAACATCTTCTATATCTCTATTACTATAATTATTTACTAAATATTTATCATAAGAGTAGATATATATTTTATTATTATTATTATACTATTTTAGCTATATAAGTTATAATATTCAAAAAATGATATTAGATATATATTATATATAATGATATCAATATCAATAATATTGAATTTTATAATTGAGTTACATATAATACTTATTTAAGTATCAGAATCTTAGTAATTATCAATTTTGAACTACTACTATATATATATATATTAGATAATACTTTAGCCCTTCTTATTTAATAGTAAAGAGTAGATACATTTAACTAATTTTAAATTTATCAAGTCTATGTTCTTCTTATACTTATTGAGATCTCTTAGTTATATATAGTAATTTAGTTATATTAAAACTAATTATAAAAATTTAAATTATATTAAATATTATTTTTATAAAGTTTAACTAATATTTATAATAATAGTTTAATATTATAGTTAAACTTTAAAAATAGTAATTTTTTTAATAAAAATATATAATATAAATTATAAGTAGTGTTCTACTATTTAATCTAATCTGAGTATATATATTTGATTTAAATATATCTGATATTTACTTTATCTATAAAAATTTAAATATTTTTTATAATATCTTTATAAAGTATATCTGAATTAGATATATATACTTATTGTAAAAATACTATAAAATAATATTTAAATTAATAAAATCTATAAATTATTCAAAGTAGATAAATTTACTTAATTAGAATAATATATTCTTCATCTTATTCTAAGTTATCAAAAAAATTTAAATATCTTAATATATCATATCATTGATTATTAGCTTCCCTATCAGCTTTATTACCTTGTAACAGAATATGGTGAGCACAATTTTAAGGAGTATGAATGGGTCAACAATTATTGAAAGTGGATGAAATGGGTACAAGAGGCCGATCGCTCTGACAAATCAACTGGTCTCGCCTTCTCGATGATTCTCGAAATGCATTTCCGGATAACGTTCTCAACTCCGAAGATGGGCTAGTGATATGGTTTCATGATGTAACATAAAACCTATCCGCTGCTCTAGAGTGGAAAAACACTTTTCCCAACACATTAACGGGGTGGCGAGAGTCACGGG
Source organism: Jimgerdemannia flammicorona (assembly GCA_003990745.1). Lineage (NCBI taxonomy): Eukaryota > Fungi > Mucoromycota > Endogonomycetes > Endogonales > Endogonaceae > Jimgerdemannia > Jimgerdemannia flammicorona. The sequence continues at coordinate 154 of RBNI01004877.1, read as the reverse complement.
ACTCGATGTTTTTAATCGCTCACCTTGAGTTATGGTGGGATTGTAAACATGTCAGTGTGAAATTTCATGGGGATACTAAATCGGAATTTCAAGGTAGTCGACATCATTGTGCTACCGTTTATTAATATCTACCCCACATTTTTTTTTTTTTTTT
>RBNI01004876.1:0-13322 GCA_003990745.1 Jimgerdemannia flammicorona | reverse complement strand
AGTATCCAGATCTTGACTATTATACCGCTAAACACCAAGAACATTTTGTTGCTTTTAACAAAGTAACTGGGGGCTCAAGCCAAACTACATCAACCCCCAACCTTGTAATTTGCCTCCATTGAGCCGGCACGTTACAATATATTTCTGATAAATTAATTATTATATATTTTTATTTATAATTTTAAATATTATATTATATATAATAAAACTATATACATACTAATAAAATTAATATATTATAGAAACCAGAGATATCTATCATTTCTAAGTTCTGAGTTCTATGAGAAAGTGATAAGTTTTCTTCTATCTATTATAGAGATAAGATCTAAGTATTGTTCTTGAGTCATTATACTGGATAGAAGATATCATACTTATATTCTAAGTTGATCAGACTTAGAATTATTAACAAGTCAGATCTGGGGGTTCTTGATAAGAATACTTCTTTAATCTTGAGAGAGAAAAGTGGAGCTAAGGTTATAATATACTTAGTATAAAGAATATTTATATAGATTTAAGACTATAGCTAAATATAATATATTGGATATATCTATATATAGTTATATTATATATATATAATATCTATAACTAGTCTATTGGAAATTCCAATAGCTCATTATTATGTAATTAACTGTTACATCTATTTCTTCTTTATTAGAATCTACTTATTGAATTCAGTACTGAACTCTAGATATATATATATATATATTTTTGATGAGTACTAGGCTCTTTTTTTAACTATTTTATAATAAATATATAGTCCTCATACTACACTAGTAGCTCCAACCCAACCCCACCTTATTATATCTCAATATACTTCCTCTCTCTTATCCTCTCCCTTTTAAAAACAATCAGATCATTAACCATTATAATTTACTCATTATTTTTTATACATATATCTCTTCTATCAGATATTTATAGTGATCTCTTAGAGGACTCCACCCTTTCATTAGCTATATAGAATATCTACTATCTATCTCTCTCATCTTACTATTTTCTCTCTCAAAACTATCTGCCTTCTATTCTCAAATATATACTACCAGTATCCAGCCAACCCCACTCATATTACCAATGCCTACCCAATAGTGAGTTATACATTACTGATACACTCTACCAACTGCTCTCTCAAGTTATCTCATTTTTCCCCCTCCCTACTATTTTCTGCTATATCTCCAGATAACCCCCAACTAGTGCTCTGAATGAATCAGTTTGAATTTATTACAGATTAATTCAAATCAATTCAAATTCATCACATAATCAATTTGAATTACCAAATTTGAATCTTGATTTGAATCACTGAATTTATATCATATAAATCTTAAACAAAAAGTACAATATCTCTATAAATATTTATTCAAATTCAATGAAACAAAGTGTACTGTATTTGCCTAATTAAGAGCCTTCCAACAATATAGATTTCATTGAATTTGGACTAATATTTATAGAGAATATTTACAAAATATCCATAGGTCATAGTTGTGCCATAATCAGTAAAATTTTTTGTTAATTTTCTTCATAAATACTGGTCAAACTTAATAAAATCTATATTGATAGAAAGCTCTTAATCAGGTGAATATGGCATACTTTGTTTTGTAGAATTTGGATGAATATTTATCAAGATATTAGGCAATTTATATTAATTGTTTTGGTTGATTGTTATTTTTTCTAAATTAGAATCTAATTTGAATCAGATTCAAATTACACTGACTTGTTTGAAGTGCTACCCCCAACTATTATCCAAAAGTTACTAAGTATCTTACACTCATCTAACCAATGTTCTGATATCTATATTATCCCTCCTTCCTATCTTATATTATAATAATCCTTATACTCAAAATCCCTCCTTCTACTAAGTATTCTGATCAAAAGTTCAACATGATATTTCTTCTTAAGATATATTACTATACTATCCGAAACTTCATAGAAAGCCACTGCCATACCTCAGCACTCTAATATCAGACTCCAGTCCAGTTTTATATCTTATCAATACTTACTGACTACTAGTCCAATAGTCACAGATCCTGTTTAACCTTCTATTAATACTCTATATCAGCACTAATATCAAACTCTATCTGTAGTGAATTATCTAATAGAAGCCTATCTTACCTCTATATTATAGGACTCTATTATATCTCTCTCTTATTATTATATTAATATAGATCAATATAGTGATCCACTTCTATCACCCTCTACCAGAATTCTCTATACTATAAGTATCTACTACTTCTCAGTTTAACTATTGATAATAAATTACTCAAAGAACACCTAGGGGAGAACCTTGCCTCTCAGACCTTCTGCATCAATAGTACCTACTCTCTGTCCTATAACTCAATAGCTCTCCTCAACTACTAAGCTCTAAGATAATATAACCTCTTCAGAAAGTTCACCAGACTCAAACCTCTTCTATTTATCAGAGTTATCAAGATCTTTCAACTTATCTGGCTCTGTCTCTTGGTTTAAATCCAGTCTTTAGCTATCTTTAACAATCTCTTCACCATCTATATCAGAAAGTCTAAGTATTATATCAGATACTATAACTTTAGCAATCAGTAGATATTAGAAATTGATATCTGTCTAGTAAGAAAAATATGATATATTATACTTGAGATTCTTACTCTTTTGTAGCTTCTTCTCCTTCTCTCTTTTATTAGCAGAAGTATTGTCTCAAATAATATCTTTAACTGCTTGTTTTGAGTTCTAATTTTTAAGCTATAGTTTTACTTTTTATAGATACTTCAATTTGTCCTTCTAGAGACTGTTCTACTGAGTTCTTCTTGGATCTTCTTAGTGGTCTCTTGTAGAATTCCCTGCAGACATACTTAGAGATCAGAATAGACTTTCTATTCTTACTTTTTCTCTGAGTCTCTAATATCTTTAAAGGTAATAGTATTGATCTGTTTATAATTTCTAATAGTATTGCTTGACTGAACCTTAGACTTGGTCTCACTTATATATATATTCATAGAAGTAGTGACTTTCTTCTCTACAAGTATAGTAGATTTCTCTCTTCTTGTCTATTTTTTTTTTTTTTTTTTTTTTTTTTTTTTTTTTTTTTATTTTTTTTTTTTTTTTTTTTTTTTTTTTTTTTTTTTTTTTTTTTTATAGTCACTCAGACTTCTCTTTATTATCACTCAATCTATAAATAATAATACATTTGTATCCACAACCCCTCAACTGATGTCCCTCAGATCCCCTTCCCTACTTCTTACTTCTTGTCTATAGTAGTGGTAAACTTCTGATCTGAGTGACAGTCTTTTCTTTAATTTTCTTTACTATATCTTCTAGATGAGTAGTTATTTTGACAAACTTTTTGAGAAGTTACTCCATAGAATCACTATTTCTCTACTACTCTATAGCTTTTAGTTGAGATATATTTTAATAAATTACAGTAGTAGGGATTATACTGATTATCTTGGATCCTTCAATTATTACTCTAGTAATTCTCTTCATTATATAGTCTTGAGGGTATCTGGCTATCAAATATCACTGAGCATAAGTTATCTTCTATACTAAATTCAGTACTATTGATATTAATCAGATTACTATAGCTATCTCTAAGTAAATTTCTTTTATAAAGATTGCTTCAGCTACTTGATCTCTGATAGTATCAGTATAATAAATCAAGATTATCTGATAATAGATTCAGATATAGAAGATATTTGAGTCTTTATTTATTCTTTGACAGATAGTATTAAGTTAGTCCTTCAGAAGGTACTTGATTTTATCTATATAGTAAGTAACTTACAGCTAGATCTTCTATACTATTAGTATTTTAGTATTATTGTTTCCAGTATAATTCACAGTTATGAATATAGCTTTTACTGATCTTCAGAGACTAAATAGTATAATAGCCACTTGCTGTACTATTTTTAGAGTACTTATAGTAATATATTACTCAAAATTATCAAAGAAGATAATGATTGATTCATCTGAGATATTTTTATAGAATACTATTTATTTTATCTAGGTGTTTTGTTTTAATTTAAGTATGTACTCAGATGGTGGTAGTTATTTGTTATTTAGCTTAAAAGTGGGAGATTTATCTTGAATTACCAACTAATGGACACTAAGTTGTAATATAGCAGATATATATTAGTAGAAGTATAATAGATTTCTTTATCTTAAATACTTGATCTTCTTTGACTCTCCAGAGTCCTCAGATATAGGAGTGGGTGAGTTTGAAGTATATTTGTCTGCAGATTTATAAGTTCTTTATCTCTTTTCTTGAAATATTTTGATATGTAGTTTATTTACTCTAAATATTAGAGATATTTATATATATAAGTTTGCTAGCTATATATATAGCAGCTAATTTAAGACTTATTGTCCTGTAAGTTATTTTGTACAGTTGAGAGATCTGTATATTATATTATCTATATAATCATGAATTTTATATAGCTATATATATATATAAATTATATAACTAAGAGATCAAGTAACTGCTAACCATATACTATACTTCAGATTCAGATATTGTAATCAAATTTCTATTCTCTGATTATACTTTCTAATTTAAATCCACTATCACAATATATCTTATTTAATATATTTAATATATTTTTAGATTAATCTAATATTATACAAATAGATAATATATTATATCAGTACTATAATAATTAGTTTTAATATTCAAATTATATATAATATATCCTAATATCATTTATGTTTATATGACAGCTCTTACTAATAGATTATTCTATATAGACTAATAAATACTATAATTATATCTAAAATTACATAGTTACTCTTAAGATCTAAGTACAGATCTCAGTAGAGTGAATTCGGTTAAATGCATATCATAACTGTAATTGATAATCTATAAATTTGAAATGTCAGTTTCTCAAGAAAGGATCAATTTTGAGATGAGATATGCACCACCTCGAGAAGAACAACATTTCAAATAGAGAACTACAAAAAATCGTCGTTGAAGTCGTTAGACAGTTAGGTACGAAATTGTTTAACAACCAATGCCGAGTATGCCGGACGAATAATAGGTAAACAAGGCGACCCAAGCCATAGTCGGAATTGCGGGCGTGGAAAATAGAGGATGGGTTCAATAGGAACATCGCCGGAGGTCATAGAACACCCGGCGACAGGTTGCTCATCTCAACTCACAATCGCCGAGATGCCTACACGAGCGGAAAAGAAATGTGAGTTCACTTTCTTCAGCTTCGGCGACATTACCTCTGCAAGGTGTTGTCATTAAGCATTTTATGTGATATAGTTTCGGGGCTTGACAAGACAGACAAAGCTGTAACATTCATCTTAGATATTGGGTCATATAAAAATGATGGTCATAAAATTTCTATCCATTATATTACATTTCCAATATTGGGATGCACTGATAAGTAGATAATAATTTATTTGAAATCATTTAAAATTCGCAATAGTTTACATAAACGGCCTTCTCGGCTGAAAATTTCGATTCCAAAAAACTATTCCACAGCAGCTTCCATTCGTCAAGGCTTCCAAAATAATTTTTCTGATCGATTGTTCGAAGATTTGCTGGGCAGAATCTGCGCCAAAGTAGGTTTACGCCTTCCAGAGAGTGATATCAGATTTAGCAGGACAAAAAAAATGGCCCATGAAATACATATCAACTTGGAACAAATATTACCTGGCTTGCTTTGGTGCAGAAGGCACCACGCTTCTTAAAGTGGATTTTGTGTATAACCGACTGCGTGAACTTTCTACAAGCGTGGATCTCGACCCGGAGGCGATCGCGGCTTGTATTTTTTTAAGATGTGCCGAGGCTTCAGGGGTGATGTTCCGCCAATCTTCTGTTTCTATGCCTTCAAGATCACACAACACCTTGTCGATGGTCGGGCGCATTTCGGGGTCAGGGTTCCAGCATCTCATATAGATATCAGAATATTCGGTCGGTGTTCCGGGGATAGGTTCTTCGCGCAATCCAAGGGCGGCAGCATCGGGAGGATTGATTGCATTTCCTCGAGGACAGAATCTTGCAGTAAGTTGCCATAGAATTGTTCCAAGACAGTATATGTCAGATTTTTGTGTATAAGACACAATAATCTCCTTGAATGCTTCCGGTGGGAAATACTCAATCTGCCCGTAGATGTGACTACCATATTTTTGAAAGTGTTCGACAGTATTGCTTATACCAGCATCAATGATCATAGGGTTTGAATGGATGGTATCTAAAAACACAATATTTCCGGGATGCAAGTCACCATGGATCAAACCTGCTTTGTGAATCATTTGCAACCTGCGGGTGATCTCGGTAGCAATCTGCCACACTTTCAACCAGGAATTTAGTGGCGATATAGTGAGGAGTTGTGTAAGATCACCACCGGTAGCGTATTTCATCACCAAAATGTAACAGCCAGTTGTATCATCCATCGATAATCCTATGACTGTGGGCACTGCTGCACTCTGGGAGTTATTGTGGATCTGAAGGTAGATGTTGACTAGTAGCTATTTGTAACAAGAAAAATGAATTATCATGTAACAGAATAAGTGAAACCCACCTCATATCGCAGTTGATCTATTACAATGATACTCTGTTTCAATATCCTCAAAACAACAAACGTTTTCCGTTTCTGATTATCATACACCATGGCTTTGTATACAGTTGCAAATTCACCTTCGCCCAACTTTTCTGTCAATGTGAATTGGCGGTAAGGTATCCAAAATATGCAACCTGCAACCTCAATCATTCGTAGCATTGCCAGGCACTGAAAGAGCTTATCCTCGTCACCGGGAAACTTGGATTTAAGCATTGACAGAATACCGGCATCAGATGTTTTAAGAATAGCTTGAATCTGATCAAAAGTATAAGGGACCTTGGTGGAAAGATCATTTGGAGGAGGCGGCGAATAACTTGAAGCTGTCCATTAAAATGAGCAAAAATGTAAATATTGTAAACTGTATCCCTGAAACCATAGATAAACATAGTTCTAACATACCAACGCGGGTCGCGTTTCGATTCAAAGCATCACCAAGGAGGCGTGCGGTTTTGATAGTGATATTGTATTACATCCTTTGTAATCAGAATCTTTGTGATCAGGACCTTTATAATATAGATTGTTAGGTAATGATCAGTTGTTGTGATAATTTGCTTTTTTTTTTTTTTTTTTTTTTTTTTTTTTTAACAGACTCAATGTCCAATGGATTTTTATTAGAAGAGAACCTAGACTATATAGGCCAAAACCCTCCCCCACCACCCATCAAGTACTGCCCCTCCATTAACTTAGACTAGCTATTATTCAGCAGCTCGACTATGCCAGGTGCAGCAGGGTCTATGTTGGCCCACACTATATTCTGCATACCATGCTCTCCCTACCACCAGGGGGAATCCAGCCATATGTCAATGACTGAAAGCACATGCCTGAGACCCCAATGTATGTATAAGGCCATGCCTGAGCTGAATATAATAGTCCCTGCCACCCCAAAGAGAATGACAGGCAAAGAAAAACCCTCATCAAAGTATATCACAGTAGGTAGAGCCTGGTTCTCCCAGTTAAGATGAGTAAAGGACTTATACATGAGGCAGGAGGAGACCCCCAATACTCTATAACTCAAGCCTGCAGGCCTCAATCACATTGCTATGTCAGCTCTTGGTTCCAGTTAAGTATAGCCAAGATGTCTGAAATAGGTAGCCTCAGACCCCCTGATCTCCCTCAATGACTAGGGCCCAACCTGCCAAATTGCCAAAAGAAGCCAAGAGTGATACCTACTATCTAACCACTCCATATCAATCAAAAGACCCCACCAAAGCAGCACCTGCCCCAGTCTTGACAACTGCCCCCAGCCTAGCACCCTACTGGTTCACTGTTATTGCCCTTCCTCCTATCTATGATGGCCATCTCCCCTCCCATCCTGACATCACCTGAAAAACAGTCACCTATGCCAGAACTGTGCTTGCTAGGAAGCTCACCAAAGCCAGAGGGCCCCACTACAGGTACCAAGGACCTGCAGGTAGCTTATACTGAACACTTGATGCCCAAGATCAGCTGACTCCCTATGCAGTCCATGACATACTGAGACAGTATCTTATTGATGATGGCAAAAGGAAGAAGGCACCACACCAAAATGAATGCACTCCAGACATAGCTGAAGAAAGATATCAGAAACTACAAAAAAGTGGAGAAGATACTGATCTGATACTGATAAAGGGGCAACTCATCACCATTGCCTCCCTTCTACTGCCCTGCAATAGGTACAGCAAACCAACCCAAGATAGAGGGAGTAATAATTGTAGAAAGTAGACTCAGAAGGTTGCCTACCAAACCATTGTGACCAGTAAGATAGTGGAGAAAGGGGTGGTTGTGATAATTTGCTACAGTACTAGTTATTAGAGATAAGTTGGATATTATTTATCTATATCATTCATATTATTCACATCTAGCTCATTATGCTTATTATATATGCTCCATTGTGAAATCATTGCTAGGTTATATGATCACTTATTATATCTCATCATTTATTATTCTATTATATTCTTCTCTTCTTAAAAGTCAATATCTGCATTGATTCAGAAATTGAGAACTAAGAGAGGAGTTGGAGTATCCTCTACTATATCTATCTCATTGTTGTTATCTTTTCTATCAGTTATTAGAGGAGTAATTACTGATAGCTTGATATCAAAAATAAAGAAGTCAATGAGGTCTAAAAATAGTTCTTAAGCTCTAGTAGATAGTAGTATAGAGGTCTTCTATTTAATATAGTTGGGGTTATCCAGGTAGAGAACTTGCTTATTATGCCTAGAGAAATCCATTTAGATGAATAGTCTTTTAAAGAGATCAGAAAGGTCTTAGAGACATTGATCTGAGTTATTATTCAGAAGAGAGCTCCAGTGGAGTTTATAGTCAGTAGACTTGAGAGTGATCCAGAAGTGAGCTTCTTGGGTATCCTTGATCTCTAATATATCAACCTTGAGGAAGAAGAGGTTCTGAAAGTCCTTCAGTTATATATAAGTGAGATTGGAGATTATAAAAGATATATGCCATATAATTTAATAGACCTTCTTAGCTAGTCATTGCTCATATCTATCTAAGTAGACCCAGTCTACAACCTGGTCAGTGGTTTGGTCTTGTACTTATTGGAGAAGTTGGTGTCCAATTTCATATTTATGCCAGATTTCTAGATAGCTGGTAGCAAGGTAGACTCTGTCTATGACTTTTTAGTAGTTGAGGACATAGTGTTATAAGTCCTGACTAGTGAGGTTAAGGGCCTCAGAGTAGTAGTTTCTTTCTTAAATAGTGATCTAGATATGTTCAAAAGATAGTCAACTTGGCTTAGGAGGGGCTTACTATAGTGAGCTATTTGGTTGCAGGCAGTAGATATTCTTATATTATTTTTATTTGAGAAGAGAAGAGGGGAATAAGGGTTATAGTGTATTCCTATGCTGGGTATTTATACTTATTTGTCTATTTGGTATAATTTCATTTTAATTATATTCTTAGGAGAATATGTGATCCGTTGCTGTAAGAAGAGTTTATACTAGTTATATGAGAAATACTAGATTTTACTGGTTTGAAATTTCCTTCTTTTGACTTTAGATAGAGAGTTGGTTGCTCTGTTAAGGCATTATCCTCTAGGCTACAGACTGGGGGTTCAAACCTAATCAGATGACTTTCTGTGGCTGCTGAAAAGTACTATATCATGTCAGTATAGTTATCATATATTGTACTGATTCTGTATAGTCCTTCTGATTTAACTATATATAAGAGGTCTAGAGGAGTTCTTTAACAGAACAACCTTTTTATCTTATTGACTAATTATAGTATTCCTTTCTTGTAATTGTTGATATTATATATTCTGATTAAATATATATTATTTTTTCATTCACTATGTGCTCTAAGTTTAGAGCTACAGTTCCTTTCTCTGCTCTGGAATAAGTATTTTCTTATAGTCCTAAAGAGCTTCATATATATTCTCCAGTACTTTTTCTTTTTCCCAAATAGTATTATGGGTGGGGTAATTCTTCCACCTGATAAGAAAAAACTACTTAACTATTTTAGTATATTTACAGACCTTGTGGTCAAGTACTTCATCAATTTTGAATTTCTCATGATTATTAATCCTAATTGGAGATAGTGATAGAACTGTATGCTTGGAAAATGGGTTTATATAGTAGTCCACCAGTTGACTGATATAGAATACTGAGTGAACTTATATATTATAGAGGAGTTGCAACTTATAGTTAACTTTGCTGATTTAATTCTTCTAGTGTAGAGTTTTTTAGATAATTGCTGACTAAAGTATCTGAGTGGAGATAGTCTGTTCTTAGCATGACTATATCACTAATATTATAGGAGGCTTCTCTTTACTTCAAGTTGATATACTTGGTCTAATAGTTCTGTACTTCTATGAGAGCATTTCTCTCTTTTATAGTTACTTAGACTTCCACTTTTATTACCAATTCTAATCCAATCTAAGATATATTAATACCAAGTTATTGCCATATCCTTCACCCAATCTCACTTGGATCCCCTATTCCCCCTTCCTCCCCCCCTCTCCTGAGAGTCACTAGACCCTCAGTAATCTAAACCCTCTCCATGCTCTTCTTGCAAATACCTTTCACAAGTCTCCTATGATCTCTCTCTCTAGGACCCCACTCCTGCCACCACTCATTCAATATGTCTAGCAATAACCACTCCCATCTTATGATCCTTATCCCAACCACTACTTACTGACTCTTCTTAAATATATAGAGTCAGTATCTAGCAAGCTCAATCTAAATGGCCAGTGCCCACCCCAAAGTCAGCCACTCATCTCCAATCCCACTCACTAACCTATGCTGCAGATCACTCCACCTCCCCCCCTCCCCTCTCTCCAAAAGCTGCAGCTCCAGTATATCCTTGATAATCTACCAGTAGTCTCCCAGAATCTTGTATTTCTTAAGTCAATGCTCAGGGGTCTATACCATGACTCCCATCTGCCCAACATCCAGGCACTCCTCATACTCCACTATACCCCCTTCCACCAAATGTCCCAACTGATAGTTCAGCATAATATTATACCTCAGAAGCTGCCACTATACCACTCAGAACTTGGGGGAGAACTACCTTATCACCTGCTTACACCAAGACCAGATACCATTCCAGTCCCACTCTTTACCAATCCCCACCCCCTGCCATACTTCTGGCCACAAATCCCTTCTATGCTCCCAGAGATATTCTATACTATCTTCCAGCTAAAAATCCTCTACCAGTATACCCCCTAACAGAAGACAGTTCTATCTCTATATCTGCAGTCCCCATTTTTCCTCTCTCTTATCACCCCTCTACCTGAGACCAATGCAGTGGGTGCCATCCACCACTCCCTACCAGAATCTCTTATAGTACATCTTCCTACTCTCTTCAAGTGCCACCAGAGATAGCAGGTCACCAGTCTCACCCCTGGGAGAGTACTGAGCCTCTCACACCCTCTGCATAAGAGGCACCCACTCTTGATCCCTCAATTCACTTGCCCACTTCAGCCACTATGCTCTCAAGCAGTACAGATACTTGGTGAGGTCTACCAGGCCAATACTACCACTGGTTACTGGCATTGTCAACATCTTCCAGCTGATATGACTCTTCTGTCCTGCCCAAATCCATGATCTGGCCATCTTCAACAGCCTCTTGACCACCCATGCCAGGAAGTCCAAGTGGCACCCAATATACCACAGCTTCAGCAGCCAGTATATATTCAATACCATCACTCTCCCTACCAGAGAGATGTACTAGCCTCCCCACCCCACAAGAACATTCCCCTAAGCTAGTAGCCAATACTTCCACCAGGCTCAAGATAGCAGAGAACCATAAATCAAGAAATAAATCCCCAAGTAGCAGACTGCCTCACCAGCTGGAACTACTGTTCTGATTACATCTCCTCCAACTATTCCTCCATCCAAAACCATAGTCTCACACATATGCTAATTGAGCCTAACACCTGAACACCCCTCATACCATTCCACTGCCCTCCTTAGTACTGCCACATCCTCCACAGAGCCCAGCCCAACCATCATATCATCAGCAAAGACCCTAACCTTCCAGTTCACTCCCAAAATGTTTAAGCCTCCAACCTTGTACTGAATTCTATTCAGCAAAGACTCCAGCAAGAGGGCATAGAGAATCAGCAATAGTGAATCTCTCTGTAGCACATCTCTGTCCAGGGGAAAGGACTCTCCCCAGTGCCCATTCACCATAATAGCCACCCAACTCTCCTCTAGCAGACAAATCAATAATCTTCAGAACCCCTGTGAGACCCTAATCCTCTTCAATACCCTCTCTAGCCACATATGCTGAACTCTGTCATGTATCTTCTCTTGATTCAGAAAGACAAGTCAGCCATCTACCCCAGCTGTATGGGTACCTTCAATGATACCATGGACCCATACTGTCTTATTACAAATTAACTGTCTGCTAACAAATTTCCTTTGCTCAGCTCCCAGCACCTGCTGAGCTACCCCTTATAGCCTGGCCACCAGAATCTTCATTACTAATTTGTGATCCATATCTAGAAGCATAATCAGCCTCCAGTTCTTCCAATTCTCTCTTCTCTCCTTATTCTTATACAACAGAGCCACTAGCCCCAGGTGCTGTCTCCCAATCCAGGACTCTGAGCTAATCACCTCATTATACATCTATACTATCTCCTCTAGCACAATCTCAACACTGGCCATCGTCTTCCAAAAATTCCAAGGCAGCCCATCCTCCTCAGGGGCCATCCCTATACATATCATCACTAAAACCTGACACACCTCCTCTCTACTTACCCAGTCTCCAAGTCTATCTAGGCCCACAGCTGGGGCTGGATACCAATTCTCCAGCTGCTTTTCAATGCCAAGAGCATCCTCTCCCCCCTTCTTCTCACTCCACATCTATCTCTAGTGAGACTGCAATAAGCCCAAGATCTCTGGTGTCCCAGTAACTATCTCTCCTATCTCATCCAGCACTTCTTTCTATTACTGCCTTGTCCTTCTCACCTGTAGTAGCCTTGATAGAAATCTAGTAGACTGTTCTCCCTCCTCCACTCCCTGCCATCTCAACTGAGCTGCCATCTCTTTCACCTGCAATTTCTCCTCCTGTCACAGCAGCTCTTTCAGTTCATTCATCTCCTACTAAATTCTCTGAATCCTCCAATCTCCTACCCTGCCATCTTCCAATGATCCAGTCTACCTCTCCAGTAAATTCACCAGCCTCTGTGAGGCCCACTGAATACACTGCCTCTACTGAACTCCCCTCTCTCTCCCTGCCTCACCTCAATACTTCTGAGCATCAGATTTTAACTGCTGCCAATGATTCCCAATCTCCAACCCCTGTGTCCTCCAGTCTACTACCTTAGTACTAATCTCTTTTTTTTTTTTTTTTTTTTTT
>RBNI01004875.1:0-13323 GCA_003990745.1 Jimgerdemannia flammicorona | reverse complement strand
AAAAAAAAAAAAAAGAGGATAAGATCTCTTTATCTGAACAGAAGTATACCCTTTAACTGCTCTTCCTGCAACTTATGATCAAGATTGTAAGAGGGTTGCTTTTTAGGGTATCCATTATGTAGTTCTGGAAGAGTTTTCTCGAAGTTCTGGATATTCTGTAAGACTGTTTTCTTATGGTCAAGATCAATTTCATATAGAGTACATTCTCTACACTTATTGATTTCAAGATCAGGTTGATGTCTCAACCAAAGTCCTTTTTTGGACTAGTTCTGGATGTTCAGGATTTTCCATATTTCAGGAAGTTTGAGAAACTAAGACCAGCTTAGTTGAATTGGCATATTGCTGCAGATAATACCCAATTAGGAAATTTCGTGATGGGGTTAGGAGTGGGACCTAACGGGGAGCGGATTTACTTAAGAGTGGTTTGTGGGTTATTAAATAGGTTTATTCACTATTCATGATATTGCTATACTAGGAGTAGTTGTGTGAAGGAATATTTGTGGGGAAGTGCTCAGGAGTTGTGTTCAGATTATTCAAGTCTGAGATTCTGAGGTCTGGGGGAGGGGGTATTTATACTAGTGAGGGGCTACTGGACTATGCTAGATATGGATGTAGCACTTAGTACCTTGCTGAGTCGGAATGCAGTCACGTAATACAAAAGTGATCTGACATATCAAGAGATCATCTGACTGCTGAGTTAGTTCACAGTCATATTGTACAATACTAATCTAACTATACTATGACTGCTAAGCTATTTATATGTTTAGATGCTGTCTGGGTAGTCTTTGATAACATCACTATCGATTACATTATCTCTGATGAAGTAGTCATCTAGGAAGAGTGGTTTGCAGATTACTTCTCCTTGTTCGCTGAGGTAATAATATATTGGGACTTTGTCACTGTTCCACAGGATAGCATTATCTGTCTCATATGCTGGATAAGGCATTGGTGGGTGAAGGAGGGGTGCATTATCTTCACTTTCATCAGATTCACTGTCTGTGTACCTTCTATAGGTTACAGTACTATGAGTCACAGGGTTGTAGTAAGCTGGCGGCTGTGGTTCATATCACTCATACTCAGGTGGTGGGGTGGTTAGTTCAATCTCGAGGGTTGTCTGAAGGTACAGGTTGTGTTCTCCAGTCTCTTCATTGAAGTTGAAGTAATCAGGAGTGAACGTAGGTTGGTATTCATACCAGTAGTCATTGTCCCAATAAGTCTCATAGGTAGTTATGACTGTTGTAAGTTAATTGGCAAGGTTGGTGGAGTGATCAGAGTTGGCAGGGATCCTTGGCTTGAGGTCATGTTGGCATCAGAGGGATCATTGTCTTCTGCTTCATCTTCATCAAATCAAATTATGTCATAGACATCTTTCTTGGTATATCTGACTTGAGGCATTTGCAGGATATGGTCATTGGGGTGTGGGAAGGTTCTTCTGTGGTCTGGACATGCTCAAGGTACTTGTGGTTGAGTTCTTGTATCATGTCATTGATTTGGCCATAGGAAAGGGTAGCAACCATTTCACTGGTAGTAACTTGGATACAGAGAATAAAGGTGCTGTACTCATAGAAGAGTTCTTGATGTTTGTGGGCAATGAGTTTTGGGTGTTGAGATATCTGGGTAATATCTGTATCATGGTGGTGTTCATCTATGTCTTCTAGGAGGTAGCCGATCTGGTAGTAGCTTGAGATTTGTCCAATCTGGTAGACCTCGTTAAGCATGTTCAGAGCATTCCATTGGGCTTCCATGAAGTAGAGGAGTGCTAGGCTATGGATATTCATGAGGGACAGAGGGGGTGTGGCTCAGTTGACAATGGTATTCCAAATGTCAGTGCGGATGTGGTTATAGATCTCAGTGGTCATATTTGTGTGTTTGTTGTTTGTTTTGGTTCTCTGTTTCAACATGTCTCAGTGCTCAGTATATATGCATTTGGTCCTGATTGATAAGATTCTGTTTGTATAAATCTTGTGTTCCGTGACTTTGTATTGACTCAGCTTTGTACACTGTGACTTCAGTTTGACTCAGCTTCGTGATCTTGCCAGTGATTTCCAGATTTGTTTAGAGATTGCAAGTGATTTCAGTGGCTTGTTCAGAGGGTGATGTGTGATTTCGGTGGCTTGGAGGTTGTGTGCTTACAAAGTGGATACTGATTCCCAAGTCAATAAGAAATTAACAACTGAGATTGCAATAGAATACTATAATCATGGAAGACACCCAGACTGCTGAGACGGCAGACATCAGAAGATTCACCTCAGTTATGATATTGCAATCCATACCTTGAAGAAAGGAGATAACAGAAGCCAGATCTGAAAAAACCAGACCAAGAAGCCAGAAAGAAGGATCCTCAAGATCTATGATCTATAAGATGACATCCTAGCTCTTATCAGACATGCAACCCACTAAGGATGGGCAGAAGATGCCCCCAACTTCATGGAAGCCCTATACCCTATAGGAAGAAGAGGAATCAACTATCTCCACGACCTCTCTACTGGAGCCAGATGGCCACACCTCAACCTCAGAGCCTGGAGGCTCTCTGCTAGTAGAGCTTCAGCCCTAGGACAGCCTGAACTCAGCAAGGATATTACCCAGTATGCTCTGCTGCATCCCAAGGCCAAACCCCTGACTATAGCTCACCCAGAAGATGTAGGATATGATCTTTACAGTCTGGAGGATAAATCTATCAAGCTTGGAAATACATTTATGATCTGCAACAAACTAGCCATATAGTCACCCCAAGAAACTTACATCCAACTGACCTCAAGGTCTGGACTTGCCAGACAAGAAATAACTCTTGAAGAAGGAACCATTGACATAGGATAAATAGGTAAAATCTAGGTCATCCTACACAACAGTAGTACAGAATAGCACTGAATTATTAGAGAACAGAAGATTGCCCAAGCAGTCTTCATGAAGGTCAAGACTCCATAATTACAAGAAGTCTCTGAACTGACTGAAGGAATGAGACAAGCCAAAGGATTTGGAAGTTCAGACAAGAAGAAGGTACATCTCCTTCAAGTCAACTACCTCAAGAGGAATATTCTCTAGCAAGTGTACTGCCAACTATTCAAACTGCACAAGAATCTCATCCTGGAGTCTAGAGGACAAACCACCTTCAAAATCTTTACACCACCCAACCCCAGAAACCTTTTCTTTAAACTCAATAAAGATATCCCACACCTGGACATAGAGGGACACACATTCCCTGACAAGATAAATCCAGTACACTCTTAAACAACTAACCAAAGTTGGGAAACCATCATCTTGCTGAAAGGAATCATCATAGGACATCTAGTGCCTTTTCTCAGCTAAACTTATAGAGAAGTTTATGAACTAAACTTATTGGGAAATGGTAAAAGGTCCCAGAAGAAAGGAAAGGCCCCTCTGCGACCCAGGAGACAGTGTAGCCTTCCACCAATATTGGAGAAGAATTAACAGTCCAACAATGGCAACAACTGATAGAACTCCTCAACAAATATCAAGATATCTTCACTACCAATTATGGTAACCTGCCATACAACCCATCATATCACCACAGCATAAATACAGAAAATACAAAACCTATCTAACAGAAACCCTATAGAATACCTCATCACTTAAAAATATTCAAAAAGGAGTACATTCAAGAACTCTTAGACAATGGAGTCATCTGACCATTAACTAGCCCTAGGGCCAGTTATATACTTATTGTACTAAAGAAAGGAGGATGGAGATGCTGTGTGGATTACAGAACACTCAATTCAGTCACTGAAAAGGATGCCTATCCTTTGCCCAGAATAGTGCATCACAACCCAAGCCAACCCATGTACATATTTAACCCAACCCAGAATTATAAGTCACCCATCTTTAACCTGAGCCAAAATTATACATCACCTGTCTTTAACCCAACCCAGAATAATACATCACTCGTCTTTAACCTGACTCTGAATAATACATTACCTGTCTTTAACCTGACCCAGAATTATATGTCACCCATCTTTAACCTGACCTGGAAATGTATGTCACCCATCTTTAATCCAACCTGGAATTATACATAATCTGTCTTTAACCCAACTAAGAAATATATGTAATCTGACCTGAGAAATATATGTAATCCAACCTGAGAAATATATATATGTGACTGACCTGAGAAATATATGTAACCCAACCCTGACCTATATTTAACCTGATACAGACCCATCTTTAATCCACCTTTAAGCTACAAGGCACTAAAAAAAATATATTGCATATCTAAGATATATATTTAGAATAAACAAATAGAAACATAATTAGAAATCAGAAATCAAAATGAAATCGGAAATAAATAGGAAGTAAATCAGGAAAATAAAGAACTTACCAGTGTGAACAGATCTTACTCTTCATCACTATAAACCAACTGATCCTCCTCCTCTCATCACCATAAACCAACTGATCCTCCTCCTTCTCATATTCTGAACCATCTTCCTCTATATATTCCAAACCACTTTCCTCTATATCCTCCTCCTTCATATCCTCCTCTGCGCCGACCTCCTTTGCATCAACCCCCATTTCATCCTCTGTGCCAACCTCTCCATATTCCTCCACACTGACCTCCCTGTGTTCCTCCACACTGACCTCCCCATATTCCTCTATGCCAACCTTCTCTGCACCAACCTCCTCATGTTCCTCTATGCTGATCTCCCTCACGCCAACCTCTCCATGTTCCTCTGTACTGACCTCCCCTATACCAATCTCTCCTGTACTGACCTCCTCCATGCCAACCTCTCCTGTGCCAACCTCCCCCACACTGACCTCTCTACTGACCTCTCAACCAGCACTGACTCCTCCACTGGCACCAACCTCTCCCACCTCTCCATCTCCTCCACCACAACCCCCCTCAACAAAATGCACAAGTCTGCCATCTATCAGTCACATTAAAGCATTTTGTCATTCTTCACTGGTACTCATTCAAATATGGCCAGTAGTTTTTCGTGTTCATCCATGACAACAATTCTATCTGTACAACCTTGCTTGTTCAATGCTTTGGCATTTACCTTGAAGCTGGTGTGGTATGATAAATGTTCTATGATTTTTGCATAGTTTTCTATCACTCTTATGACTTCTTGCCTCAGTTGGTCATCATGTACTTTCTTAATACATTTGTTGACTGCAGCAAAAGTATGTCTAATGTCTGATTTGTAAGGCCTTTAATCCATGAGGTTCAGGGCATCCAGGAAATTTATTTGGCAATACTTCCAGATAGTTTTTGGGCAAACGTGATGGCAAAAATGGCAATTGTAGCAAGATTTGTACTCTGGCCCAGGCTTAGAAGCTGGAGGATATGTATATTTCAAATGTTATTGAAAAAAAATTCAGACATTGTTTTAAAAAGAAAAAAAAAAAAAAAACTAACTTATTCAAGCTACATTAATAAGATCTGGTGGGGGATCTTGTGCTTGCAGACCGGCAGTAAGCTGGCAGTCAAGTTGGAGATTGGGGAGCTGAGGGTCAGCGAGCTGGGAGTTGGCAAGCTCAGCAACCTGGGTGTTGGCAAGCTTGGCAGGCTGGGTGTCGGCAAGCTCAGCAGGCTGGATGTTGGCAAGCTTGGCAGGCTGGGTGTTAGCAAGCTGAGCATCTTTAGGGTGCTGAGCTTGGGATGGCGAGCTGAAGCATGTCAAGCTTGAGGGGGGCCAAGTAAATACTTATTGGCTGGGCAGTCATATCCACATTTTCTCAACATAGCAGTGAATTAAGTGAGGTGAAGCGAAGGACAAGGCAAAGTGAAGGACGAGGTGAAAAGAATAAGAGGCAAAAGTAAGCTTTTGATATCTTAAATGTTCAAAAGCTATAACATCTTTCAGAAGCTCTTTTGGAATCTCTCCGAAATCTCTTTCAGAAGCTCTTTCTGAATCTCTTTGAAATCTCTTTTGGAATCTCTTTGAAATCTCTTTTGAAACCCATTTCTAAATTGCATATTGTTTGCAATCTGAGGAATGAGGGTGAGAGAGATAGAGGAATATGTGAGGGTTGTGCAAAAGGAGTGGAACGCAAGAGGAGTAGAATGCAAGAGGTGTGGAATGCAGTGAGGAAAGCTCCAGATTGCAAGCATAAGCATAAGCATAAGCACAAGCACAAGCTTTGCTCTGCTCAGCTGAGAGCTGATATCATGTGATATCAGCTTATTATCAGCTTGTCACACTGAGTGGAGCAAAGCTTATACTTATGCTTACACTTACACTTACACTTGCAATCTAGAGCTTTCCTCACTGTGTGCCACTCCTCTCTGCATGATTCAGCAGATTCTGCATAAGCCCTGATTGGGCAAGGTTTGCAATGACATTTGAGCGAGGTTTGTGGTGTGTTTGAGTGAGATTTGCAGCAAGGTTCAAGGGAGATTTGTAAGCGAGATTTGCATAAGCCAGGCTTTGCAAGCCTTGTACTTGCAAGCTCAGATAATAGCTGATATCATGTAATATCAGCTTATATACACATCATATCAGCTTGTGACTGAGCTTGTCTAGGCTTACAAGTGCAAGGCTTGCAAAGCCTGGCTTATGCAAATCTCACTTTAATCTTATGTGCAAATCTCACTTGCAAATCATGCTTACAAATCCTACTTGCAAATCTTGCTTGAACCTTGCTGCAAATCTCACTTAAATGCACCACAAATCTCGCTCAAACATCATTGCAAACCTTGCTCAATACAGAACATGCTGAATCTCCAAAGTATGTTTGCTGTTTGTAGTTGCATAATGGGTACCAGTTCACCACCCATGCGTATTTATTCATCCATCCTCTGTCCACAATCGATCATTGGCTATCGCACTCCACCTCACTACTCTCTCTCTCACTGTCCCCCAGCTTGCTGACTCCTGTTCCAGGCCCCACAGTTCCTGGCTTTTCCTGCCACTTGCTGCCTCCCCCCAACTCTCTGCCCCCTAGTTCACTGCCCCCCCAGCTCATTTCCCAGTTCACCACTCCCTAGCTCACCACTTCCTAGCCACTTTCCAGCTCTCGGCCTCCCACTCAAGCTCACAGTCCCCACCATCACCAAACATTCTAAATATCTAAAGATCAAGAAGTACATTTAGGAGAAATCTCGGAACCATCGGATGATATATTGGAGGATCCACTAGTTCATAATCACCAATGAGCATGAGAATAAAAATAAAAACAAAACCTGGTGATAGCTGGGTGTGGAATCATGCCACAAAGGTAGTTTTATACATTGTGCTAATGGTTGAATTCATAGAGATGATTGGTCTCATCAGTCATAAGGATTGGTGGTCAGTTATAAGCAGTTGAGGTTCTAATATAGTCTCATATCTCTCTATTTAAATAGAATTTACAAAGTAAGCTCATCAGTTGCAACCATTGCATGACTTGGAGCTATATATTGAAGGACAGCAATATCAACAATCTTAAATGACATCTCTGGAAGCATCACAATGGCATGCTCTTACCTCTGCAGCATGCTGAGAATCCTCACTGATCTAAGAAAGATAATATTATGAGTATGGATAGAATGGAATTCAGGAAGTACTTAAGAGATTATTAGAAAAATAATTGATCAAATTTTATTATTACAAATAGGAACACACTAGCAAGACTTTAAGTGATGAAAATTTCTGTTGGTTAATTGCCAACTTCATTGTCACTAGATATCAGCCATTCTCCACTATCGAAAACACTGGCTTCAAGTATCTTCTTCACATATTACACCCTGATCTGGCCCTTCCATTAGCTGATACAATTTCACAAGTTATTTGAACTATTGCAGACTCAAGTGAAAGCAAGGCTAGCAGGGCTCAAGTTAAAGGTGTCACTTATACTTGATTGTTGGACATTGGACATTAACATCAAGGCCTTCCTTGGAATAACAGCTCATTGGATTGACAGTGATTGGAAGATGCATAACATTATCTTTGACTTTGTGAATATCAGTGAAATAATACACATGGATGCCAATCTTGCAAAAAGTCTGGAGCTGGTAATAGATGATTTATTGCCTAGTGACAATCAAATCATTGCTGTTGTGTGTGACAATGCCAGTAACAACAATACTCTGTTTGAGAATCTCCATCATTTGCTTGCTCATGTATGCTGTTTTGGGCATGTATAGAATCTCGTTGTTCATGATAGTCTTGGTTCTCTTAGCAAGCCCATTGGAAAGCTATGGGAGTTCATAAAGAAGATCAAAAATTCAGTGCAATGATAAGCACAACTGGTGAAGGTCAGTGAATCCTCCAGAATTCCCATTTTGAAGCCTCTCTTAGATGTTATGATGAGATGGAGTTCTATATATGAAATGTTAGTACATGCTCTGGAGATTTATAAGATAAGATTTTGAATCTATTCATATAGATTTTAGAATACAATTCAGAAGTATTTTGGTACTAAATAAATTGATATTACATCCAAAGAGGGCTTGGATATATTGTGTACTATAGATAAGCAAATGAGTGATATATCTGAAGATACATGGAATCAATTTGAATTAATTTGCCAATTTCTCAAGCCTTTTGCCAAAGTGACAACCATGATGTCAGCTTTGAAGTATCCTACAATAGCAGCTGTTATCCCACTATTTAATCGGCTATGTGATCACCTTGAAGATATCATCAATACATATCAAACTGGTGAACATTTTAATCAGGTATATATATGATTTTGAAAATAATTTTATTTGTGAATTTAGGAACTAATTTAGTAAGTAATTGGGAAGTAATATGTGTATATTTTTATTTTTTATAGATAGTGCTTACTGCTGCTGAGAATGCACATATAAAACTTCTAAAGTATTACTACAAGATGACACCATTATACAGCATAGCTTCGGCCTTAGATCTATATATCAATATGTATTATTTCCATTATGAGTAATGGAAAAAATCCTTAATTGATGAATAGAAGAATCAGATGGAACATATCTGGGAAAAGGAGTATAAGCCTTTTAATGCTATCATTATACCCTCAATATCTCGTAATGCTGATGATTTTATCAACTCAATATATGAGAAGAAACAGTATGTCGATATGGATGATGAGCTTGAATGGTGGTTGTTGTTTTTATGTTTTTTGGTTGGCTTGGTTAATTTTCACTTATATTTCTTTGTTTCTATTATTTGTCAGAGAATCCAGCTAATCCTCATATAGATATAGTGGATTGGTAGTGGCGAGATCAGTTGGTATATCCTAATCTTTCATGAATGGCTTGTGATTATCTTACTATTTCAGTGACATCTGTTCCATCTGAACATATTTTTTCTATTGCTGGTGAGCTAGTGACTGAACATTGAAATAGCTTGTGTGTAAATACAATTCATGCATGCATGTGTTTGGATTCTTGGTGGTCTTCAGATATTTTTCACTTTCAATTGCTCTAAATATTATCCAAATATTTTCCAAATCATTTTTTCAGAGTAGCATTCAGATGGTTGAGTTCAGGGTTGAGTTCAGGGGTTGGGTTCAGGGTTGGGTTCAGGGCTCAGGTTCAGGTTTGGGTTAAGGGTAAATAATGCATCAGGTGATATACATTTCCAGATTGGGTTAAAGATGGGTATCTTTCTGGGTTGGGTTAAAGACAGGTGATGTACAATTCTGGGTCTGGTTAAAGACAGGTGACATATAATTCTGGGTCAGGTTAAAGACAGGTGACATATAATTCTGGGTTAGGTTAAAGATGGGTGATGTCTAATTCCAGGTTGGCAGTCTTATGGGTCAGGTTTTGGATTAATCAGGTCAGGTTTGCAGAGTACTAGCCCAGAATCAATGACCTTTTGGATCAGTTACAAGATACCAGATACTTCAGCAGTATGGACCTTTTCGCAGGATTCCATGAGATCTCCATAGACCCCAAAGACATTCCAAAGACAGCCTTCCTTACTCTAGAAAAATTATTTGAATACCTCTGAATGCTCTTTGGACTCTGCAATGCACCCCCCACCTTCTAGAGAAAGATAAATTTGGTCTATACCCTCTTGATCTACTACTATCTAATTGAACAAATGGAAGATTCCAACATCTATTCAGTAAATTTCAAAGAACACCTGCATCACCTAGAAGAATTCTTCAAGCTCACCCACAAGAACCACTTGAGACTCAATGTAAAGAAATGCTACTTTGGGAAACAGAAACTTGAATTTCTTAGATTCATTGTTTCGAAAGAAGGAACCTATACAGACTCAAAGAAAATCAAGAAGATCAACAATTGGCCCATACCCAAGACCTCAAAGGAAACACTATCATTCCTAATGCTAGTATCCTACTACAGAAGATTTATCAAGGACTTTGCCCAAATCACTGCTCTAATCTAAGTCCTTCTCAAGGAGAATCACAAGAGAAAGCCTTCAAAGAATTCAAGAACTGCATGACCACAGCACTAATCCTTGTACACCCCAATTTACAGAAGCCATTCATCTTGTACACAGATGCTTCCAAAGATAGCCTAGGAGCAGTTCTAGCCCAAGAAGGACCTGATCAACAGTACTATGTGATAGCTTATGCAAGCTGAGCTACCAATCAGCAGCAGATAAACTAAGGCAGCACCAAACTGGAATGCCTTGCAGTCATATAGGTGATCACCCTGTTCAAGTGTTATCTTATTGAAAAAAGGTTCACCCTGATCACAGACCATGCAGCCCTCAAATGGCTATTCAACCACAAGGAACTCACCAAAATCCTAGCCTGCTGGATTGTTATCCTTCAGGATTACAAAATTACAATCATCCACAAAGCTGGGAAAGCTTACAACAATATTGATGTACTTTCCTGCCAGCCTCAATAAATCAGAAAAAGAGTATTCCAAGGAACTACACCTTCTCAGACCATCAAGACACAAGAAGATCTCATCCAAAAGGAATACCAAAAAGCCCACCAAGGACAAGTAAACATAGAGAAAAAGTTGCAAACAACATACCAACATTGGCCCAATCTCAGAACACAAGTCTGGAACATACTCAAGAAATGTGATATCTGTCAGAAGTACTAAGGAAGAAAGAACTACCAAGCACTACTACAACCAATTATACTACCAGATCAGATCTTTCAGAGATGGAGAGAGGATGTAATTAGACCTCTACCAGTTATACTAAGAAGAAACAAATATATCCTTATATTAGTGGAACACCTGACTAAGTAGCCTGAGGCTTTTCCAATGAAAATTGCAAATGCCTTAACCATTATAGGCCTTCTCCATAGACTCACACTCAGATATAGACCCCCAGAAGAACTTATCTCTTACTGAGGCACAGAATTCATCAACAACATAATCACAAGTTATGCCTGAATTCACAAGATCAACCTCAAACAAACCACATCATATCACTCCAGACCAATGGCATGACAGAAAGAATTCAAGAAAGGACTTGCCCAAATCAATCCTACCAACTGGGACCTCTACTTACCTGAGATCCTATGGAAAATTCAGAACACCCCTACTACCTCTACCAAATAAAAGCCATTCAAAATGATGTTTGCCAAGAAAACTAGAACTGCTGACCATAAGAATCTTGGAGACCTCCTCAAGAAGACAGAACAGTTATGTAATCAGGCCTGAGTTCAGATTACCAAAGCCTAAGAAAGACAAAAGAAGTACTATGACCAGAAACAGAAGGACCAGAAGATCAAGATTGGAGATCAAGTACTAGTTTGGAGAAGTATGATTGAAACAAACTTTGCAGCCAAATTAGAGCCCAAATGAGAAGGACCTTATCTTGTATACAATATCAGAGAAACCAGTATCTATTTAAGAAGTATAGATAGATGAACCCTGAGGACACCAGTATACATCAATTGCCTCAAGATATACCTTTTCCCACATCATGAATCAGAGAGTTGACAACTATCTTCAGACTCTTGTCCTCAGCTCATTTCAATCACTGCCAGTTCTCCTACTCTAATTTCAAGAAATCAATGGGACTACTCTCCAGAGAATTCAGATTAATCAAGAGAATCTAGTTCTGGCCAGATGATTGTTACAGGTCCATCAACTCCAGGCCCATTATGCAATTGGAGAATAATTGCAGAACCTCTCAGTTCTGGAACAGCATATATATATTAGAAACACTACAAGACTATTAAGGAGCGATGTCACTGCTGCAGACAGACTCTATACTCTTTATAAACAAACCCCAGCAACTCTGATACAAGTACAATTCTCCAGGTATAATGTATGAGAAATAAACCTAGCCACCTATATGAGCATCATCAATGCTGTCAAAATTCTGTTTCCAGAAAAAGAAAAAGAACCCCTGAAATGAGCAACTATAGTACAGACAATGAAGATGATGAAATGGGTATTGATGCAGAAGATGCCTATCCACACTGGGATGATGACTAAAGGACAGTCTGAGGACAGACTATCCATTATTGAGGGCTGATATGACACACCAAAATGTACTAACTCAGATGATGTGGATATATAGCATGGTAAATTAGACATAGCAACCATTACTACAGAAAACTATATAAATACCCAGACTATCAGAATATATATCTGTACATAACCTATACACCTGTACCAGACCTGCACACTTGTGCTGGACCTATACAACTTGCCATAAGTAACAAATCTATAGTTAGCCACATAGTAACCAGATAGCAACCACAATGTATAAAATACTCCAGAGATAAGAGTGAATAAACCACAGTCTGAATTGAAGTACAAACTAAAGAAGTCTCTAAAGATTGAGCATTGGTCCCCTTATTCTCACTCCAGTCCACTTTTAGATACAAACCTTGGTTCACTTGTCAGATAAACCTGAAGTATGCCACCAAGTTCAAGAAAGAACTTCATTATCATTTGAGTAACCCACAACTTAAGAAATAAGCTGCTGTATTAGGTTTACTTGCCAAATAAGCCTGAAGAAACTGCCAAGTTTGAGAAAGAACTTCGCTACCTTTTGAAGAGAAACCTGCATTCTCAGAGAGCCTGCTATTTTTGCCACAAGCCAGTCTATCTTTTTTTTTTTTTTTTTTTAATAGACTCAATGTCCTATGGATTTTTATTAGAAGGGAACCTAGACTATATAGGCCAAAACCCACTCCCACCATCCATCAAGCACTGCTCTCCTATTAATCTAGGCTAGCTATTGTCCAGCAGCTCAATTATGCCAGACACAGTAGGGCCAGCTGATGTTAGAGCTCTTTAAGGTGTGGTGGATTGGGTGGGGCCCCAAGGGGGGGAAGCATAAGAGATTAGTAAGGAGAATTGTGGCGAAGAGTGATGGTAGGGTGGTGGTGAAGGTGGATGGGGTATCATTTGTAGGGCCTACGGAAGGGGGGGGCCCTGTGGGGTAGGTTGAGGCTTAGGCTGTGTCAATATTATTATAGATTCGGGTAATAAAGGGAGTCCAAGTGACTATAAAAAAA
>RBNI01004874.1:0-13326 GCA_003990745.1 Jimgerdemannia flammicorona | reverse complement strand
AAAAAAAAAAAAAAAAAAAAAAAATTGAAATCGAGAACATTCCCTAAAAAGAGTGGCATTTTGATTCCCGCAGTGCGAAAAACCTCCGCGATATTTTTCTGGCCAAACAGTTTCCGGTTAGTCGGGTTTGAGCTCGAGCAGGAGACGGTGATACTTCCTTCAGACGCTGCTGGACTGGTCTTCTGAGAAGAGAGCCCTAGACAATTTATTGTAAGATTTTCTCGTCTGAGATTTTTCGGTGCGGATCTCAATGCCAATCAGTCCGTCCTCTGCTTTCTCTCAAGTTAAAGAAATGGCTATAAACGAGCTCTGCTTGGGGACATGATGGACAGTGGACTCTAGCCACTCACATTCTGTGCACAAGACTTATAGCATATAGTGCTGTCGCTGCTGCCTTTTTGACCCACAATGTTCAGGGAACTCTCAATCGTTGCAATGAGCACGCCACCATGTAAACAAGTCTAGGTTTACTATATATTAATACTCGATTGGGTCCATGAACACGAAACGGTGATTTCAAAGTGAGAGTATTTGTAATCTGCGCACAAAGTCATGCAATTACATCAATAAAGTCTTTATATATATATATAACGTACCCTTGCTTCCTCGAAAAAGCCCACGGGAACTCCTTTTCTCGATTCAAAACACATTAAGAGTTGGAGTAAATGTGAAAAGTTGCCGCTCTCATCTTCATTTACCTTCACCTCATCCTAACGATGCCACCATCCCACCCTATTGCCATCGTTGATAATCACAATTGCCTGTGGACTATGCAAAGGAGAGAGTTGTTTGATTCTGTATATTTTGTGCTGCCATTATTGTCGAAAAATACGCCATTATTTACATAAAAATTCTGTTCGTCAAAGATTAAATTATGGTGCACATGTTCATACCACTTCATTGCTACTTCCGCCCTCACACAACAAGAAGCGCAGCACTACGGTTGTAGGCAAATGTTGCCTGTGTCATTATTTCCTCCTGCTCTTATTGCCCCCGTGATCGAGCACTATGGGTGGACGGCAAATCCAGCGGGAGGCGCGTGCACGGAAGTCGCGTGCACCAGATGCGGTGGATCCGGTTTGACGGGATATGACTTAACGGGACGCTTCGGTCTCGGTTTAACGGAATCATTCGTTTGCCCACCGGGATGCAGTGACTGGCCTGAGCTCGTACTCTGGCCCCTACAAGGGCGAAGACGCCAACGGCACCGACCCCTATGCCACGTACATTGCAATGGACGTGTACGCAGGCGACTCCGTAGACGATCCCTTAGACGACCCCGTAGACGACCCCGCGGTTGAGTTGGAAAAGCCCATAGAGACGTTTCCCTATTTGTGTATATACTCAAGGTGCGAGGGGGTGTAGGTTTGGAGCCAGGCTCAAGTGTTTGTATCTAGGGCATATATTTTGTTGTCGATTGTGGCACTCGACTGGCCTAGAAAATGAGAATGCATGGATGGTGAGTTATACTACCTTCAAAGATAAAAATCGAAAATCCACCATGTGTACATAATATATCACCAAACATGATGAATGCCGTAGTCCCAACCATGACGGCCGAATGGACGAAGCACGGTGTTAGGGCCACTCCCGTTGCCACCGGCGCGCTCCATGTCAAGTATGTGGCCTTCATGTCAAGTACTACGATGTCTAATGTCGTAAATCAGGTGAGATGCTGATGCAAGCATCGTGGATTTTGCATGCCACCCCACACCCCACTTAACAAAGGACCTCAAACTTACCACCTGTAGCCGATCCTGATTCGAGTTCCCTTCCATGAATAATAATTCTATTGTCATATGCTATTATACGAGAAACCAAATTTCGGCCGATCCGGTTATTGTAACAAATGTACGCGATTTTTTATTTTTTATAAAATAAAATAAATAAAATAAAAACTCACTGGTAACGGAAACGTGGCTTATGCGCGGGGAAGGAGCAAAGGTTATATAGTCAAAGGTGAATAAATATCTAGGCATAAATACACGTCGCCGAAAAGGAGAGGAAATAAAGGAATCGACACAATCCCTTCCTCTCCTACTTACGAGAGTAGTCCAAAGCCCCGAGTTGATATCGAACACAAGCACATCGGAAAATGGACACATGGCTGTTTGACATCTTCCTCCCAACATGACCATTCTCCCATCAGACTATAGGTTAGCCGAATGAGCTTGTCGCCCTCCGCCAGGCGCACTACCACCGACGAGACCCCAAGTCAGAGTAGGATATGTGGCGAGCTTATATGAGGAGCTGAAGAGCGTAGTACCGGTCGGATTTGATTCGCCGCCAAACACCCAGATGGAGTTGTCGGAATGGTCGGAGACGCCGGTGTGGCAGTCAACGGGTAGTGGCGGGGCGCCTATGTAGTTGTTGGGTTAACCCCAGCAGCTCCAGAGTATGTTGGTGTCACTGTTGAAAGTCCGGTTGACGTACTGCCCGCCAAAAAAATAAATAAATAAATAAATAGATAATAGTATTGTTGAAGCCACCACAGCCAGCGATTTGACCTGGGTTGAGCGAAGGAATGGGTGATTGGTGTGAATGGCGATGTGATGGTAAAAATGGCGCTTCGGAGACACCAGCATAGGCCTACACACCTTGAATAGCCGGGCCCGGGAACGTGCCGCTGGCCGGATCCCAGGGTGGGTTGCTCAGGTCGAAGGTCTTGTCGATCGGACGAGCATATCATTGCGCTACCAGTTGCCTGGACGGTCGTGCATCCGCCCATGATGTATAATCTACGAGAAATTGAGAATAATGCAAGGAAAGAGAATAGTTTCTTTCGCCAGGTCGCGCAGGGGGGGGGGGAGGGGACCAAAAATCACGGAGGTTTGGTCACTTAGTTCCCGCGATTACTGCCACAGTCCCGTCTCGAGGGACAGCGACGTAGCTGTTTGATGGGACGATGCCGATGGCAAAGAGAAGAGCGCTGAGGAGGGACCATTTGAGGCCGGACATTGTGAATGTCGACAGCCTTAGCAGATTCTGATGAAAGAGGGGCAATCGGATCAATTTTGCCTTATGAGCTGTGAGATATTCGGTAACCATCAACAATTGGATTTGTGAGATGGGCCAATTTCTAGGTCCCGCCACCAACTCGTACGAATGGAGACCACGGAGTATCCCTGTGAGGCTCGAACTTCCCACTGGCGCAGCCGCCAAAACCTGACATTTTTGACCTTTCCGACTGAACACCTTAGAAGTTATCGGAGCCCATCCATTGAGATCATCCAACCCAATTATTGTTTTGGATGCGTCTCGGCGATCACCAAGAAAGAGCGAGTCGGTTTGACACGCCGAAAAAAAGGACGTCATTGTTTCACAGCTTTCAAAAGTGGCAGAGCCAACGTCCATGGCTGTGGCGATCGGCCGATTAGGGTCACACTCATGGTCACAAATGATCGGCCTGCGGTCATCTGTTCGGTTTGTCGCCGAGATTGACGGATGGCCAAAGTTGATATATATAATAAAAGATAAAATTGTCGCCGCAAACTCCACACAACAAATGACTACCAATGGCCAGGAAATCTGCACAATACCCATAATACAGAAGATAAATTTGGATCACTGCGCCCATCTTTTTTTTAAAAATAAATAATATAAAATAAAACAAGGTACATCACCTACCTGCCAAATCTTGACATCAGCAATACTACCAAAAATTGTTTCTAGTTCCACACAACGACATCAAAAGCTCTGTGGCCCGAAGGGTTATCCTGGAAAGGTGCAAATGGACGCTCATTGACTACTAATCGGAAGACACACATGTGGTGGCATTTGTGGGATAAAAAATCTGAATTTGTTGAACGCCGGGGAAAGTACGATGAGGCAGAGCCTCTATGTCGGTGATTCACGAGAAGGTGTTGGGACCAGAGTCTGAGAAATCTTAAAAAATAAATAAATAAATAAATAAATACAGTAAATATCTCCATCAGCCACGATTCCATTCTCAACCGGCTCCGGCATGAACACAACATTGCTCTCATAGAACACGACTGCGAGGACTAACAACCCGAAAATGCGGATGCGAGCAGCCCCCGTCTCGGCCTCAGCGATCTTTGAGACGCCGGTCTTGTCGTGCGCGGTCAGCGCACGGACTGTGCGAGTATAAACAGGAGGGAGACGAGAGCACAGAGATATAGGTGGATGAAGAGAACTATCGTTGTGCAGTGAACTGGGGGAAAAGGAAAGAATAATAGTTAAAGGAGGTATGCCCTCGGCGAGATGACCTAGAATTTGCGTGAATCTCAGGCGATATTTCTGTTCTTTTTGCCGCTCCCCAGAGTTGCCATCTCTCCACAGCCGCACGAAAAACATCCGAACGCAAAACTCCACCCTGATCCCAGTCGGCTTCTTTAACGGCAGACGCGCCCCTAACGAGGAAGTGCCGCAAGAGCCGTCCGTCCGTCCATCAAAGCCCCTTACGCGAGCGGATGAAATACACGATGCCTATGTTTATCAGAAAGGCGAATCCTGAGTGGGTATTGAAGTGGGAGTATGAGAAAGCCGAATTTTTGGATACAGGACCGAAGGACATATCGGGCGTGACCAAGTACCAGGTCTCGTGGGGGAAGCAAGAATACTGTTTTGATACGACTGAATGAAATTAGTTGTTAAGCGCGTCTTGGAATCTAATGAATACAGGCCGATCGAAGGGCCCTCTCAAACCTGGCCTTGGCAGAAAGCGATCATAATAACTCCAATTGTACCATCTAGCCGTGTCCCCAAAAGCGCCCATGAAAACCATATACGATCGATGGACTCCAAAACCATGATTATCCCCCTTAACAGATCAAGAACCAGAACGCGCGGCGGTTTCGCGCGGCATGCAGCTGGCCGAGGCTTATAATTGTGTTGTAGACAGGGTGGGTATTGGATTCGCTATTCTGCAAAGTTAACGCAGGGGGTGAGTGCGGTATGCTGGAATGGCAGGAGTGAGGGGGAGGCCACCTATACATGCCCCAAACTCCAACCTCTTCGCCCATCCTGCCTCTCCAACGACCGAACAGGGAACAACGCTCCACGTCGATGTACCTCCCCCCTCACAAGAATACGGCTCCCGTCCAACCCGTCTGGCACTACCGTGTACCTGTATGTCGGTACCTGTCGTACCCCTCCACCAGAATCACGTTCTCGCGCAGTCCGGAGAGGCGATTGGGAGTTCATTGCGGTCGTAGGGTATCTCGATCCCTGGCGAGCCCGTGTGTGTGTGCACGATGGGAGAGCTCGGAGATTGGGTACGGCGGGTGCGCTAGGGCTGTGGCGGGTTCGAGGGGGTTTCGGGTGAGGATGAACCGACACGTCCAGGACGCGACCTAAACTATCTCTTGACGTCTCCCGTTCCCCTTTTTCCCACCTTATCACGTTTCGGTGTTGTTTTAATATTTTATTCGAAAGTTGTATATATGACTGTGTTATTACAGATATAAAGCTATGGGGTGTAACTAGTGTAACTATGACCTAGACCGGTTTCGCCCTTGCTCAAGGGGCTCATCAGTTGGCATAAGCAACCAAGACCAGCGCACTCGCGCCTCGCGCCGGTCAAAAATAAGTGAGTAAGAGAGTTTTAAATAAGTGTCGAAAACAAACCAAAAATAAAAGAAAAGCTTACTTATCTTTCATATTAGAGAAACTTCACACTACAACTACACGCTTAATTTTAACTCACAAGAGAAACCATATCCAACATTTGTCGACCGAGTCTGTTGAGATGTGGGAAAACGGTATCTTGAGCAGAGAGAGCAGAGGGCGGTTAATAAACGATGACTTGGCTTTACGTCACGTCTGAAACTATGACGAAAGCAACACAACAGCGTTGAATTCATGAAAATTCTCAGTAAAATGAAAATCGCAACCCGATAGAAAATTAGGATTGATTGATAGAGAAGATGATGTGTATCGGTGGGCAGAGCTGATGGCCGGTTTGGATTGAAATAGAAAGGAGAGCAAACCGAATGTAAGATGGGGCAAACTTTCTACAAATCCGTTTTAGCCCAAACCTGCGGGTTGTCGTTGAGCTTAAAGTCATATGGCATCCGTCAGGCTCTGTTAACATCCCATTATATGGTGGCCCCATCATGCTTCTTAAGCCGGGCTATCTCTTTTGCTTTTTTTACTCCCCCTCTCCCCAACAACGAGATTCCCTTCGCTGAGATCCCTTCCGTTGAGATTCCTTTGCTGAGATTCCTTTTTTTCTACATACAGCACATGCTGTAGTGACAAATGATTAATGCGAACGACGGGCAATCGGCATGGTCCTCAGGCTCGAATGCGAGACCCGAGCTAGCCAATTTTCGCGCGTACCGAGCACCGTGGCGCTGCTGACGTGCTGAACTTCAAGCTGGAGACAGCGCAGCGCGATTCGAAGAGGGAGTACAAAGCAGCAGGAACGCGAGGAGGTGCGGAGGCTTGCGGTGGTTGCAAGCACGAGGCGATTGGTCTAGCGAAGAGACAATATATGTATAATAGCAGGAGCTCCTGTGTTGGAAGCGCATTGATAGTTGACTTGAAATATTCTCCGAAACTTCCACTTTCACAAGTCCTATCCGCGAACATTGTACCGCTGTGTTCGCGGTCACTGACAGTGTTCAAGAATGGGATTCGAGGCCAGAGGCGTGGGGATAGGGATAAGGGTCATGACCAATTCTGCCGGGAGGGGTCACAGATGAGGGGGAGGGTACGTCTCGGTTGAAAGTTTTGTTAGGCCGGTTAGTGTGGCTAGGGCGAGTGTAAAGATGGAAACAGGAATATTATCACTATTGGGGTTGTCTTTTTTTAAATAATAATAATAATAATAAATATGAGGATGTTGTCCTTCTTTTCATTATCTGCTATAGAGAACTGCATGTCAAATCCAGATATCTTGGAGTTGGTTTGGATGTGAAGGGTGCAGGTAGCACTTCGAACGATTCGGCATAAGCCTAATTATTTGAGGTTTGAATCTAATTCACAGTGTAAACCGAGATTGCTATGATATACCAATTGCCGATCCTTTATTCGGGGACATGATGCGTGATCACACCACTCCATGGAACTATCACTCTTTGCACCCCACCGGCGGTGCAACAAGCATGCCGCAAAGGAAAGGACAAAACAACGTGCGCGATGTGGTGATGTTAAGAAGGAAGACCTAAAAGTTTAAAGTTGCGTTCATTACACTTTTCTGTTTGTTTTACTCAAAATTTTCTTGCTGGCAAGCTTAAAATAAGAATCTACTCACGAACATGTAATTATGCCAACAAATAAAATAAAATAAAATAAAATAATGAAGTATATATATATCCTAGGTTGTTTTATATTTAAATTTGCATAAATATAAAGTTGATTATAAAATTATTTTGAATTTAATTTTATAAGTAGCTTGTATATAAAAAATTATATACGTATATATATATATATATATATGTCATGCAAATTTGTATGTTATAACTATGAACTAAGAGAGAGATATATATATGCACTTGCCTCCCTGAAACAGCACTAGATGGGCCTAGTGCATCAAATCGAAATAGTTCCAATCAAATTGAAATCGACTAAATTTAAATGATTTGTAGCTTGTTGGACTCGCCTTATATTGGCGAATCCAGCACAATAAATTTCGTTAAATTTGGACATATTTTGTTGTACTATGGTTCTTTATGGATGACGTAAACTGATGATAGCGAGTTGTAAACTTGACTATCATTCTATCCTTTTACCGCCATCTCGTTGATAACTACAATTGCCTGTAAACTAATACAACAAGAGACATTTGATATTGCCTGCGGAATAATGGGTCGAAAAGATACAATATTTACATATTAATTATCCATTTCCTCACATATTAAGTGTTTATAATTCTGTTTGTTGAAGACTTTGGTATTGTATTGCACCACAAAAGATGCCCAGGCACAGGTTCATATCACTTCATTGCCTTTGCCTCCACTACACTTTACTTTCGGAATATCCCTCACACAACAAGCACAGTATGATATGGTTATAGTCAACTGTGGCCTGTGTCATAGTCTCCTTCCCCGTGGAGAGAAGGAGGGGTCGTTAGGTTTGTGAGCGATGGGACCGACGTTGGGGTTGTTAGGTTTGTGGACGATGGGGCCGTTGGGGTCGTTAGGTTTGTGAATTTTGGGGTCGACGTTGAGGTCGTTAGGTTTGTGAGCTTTGGGGCTGACGAGATGCGGTTGCACTGGACGCTGATAATCGTTGAGGCCATAATATTTGTGGTCGTTGGGGCGGACGAGATCCTGTTGCATCGGATTCCGGTGGTAGTTGTGGGGGTAAGGATTGTGGACATCGGGGAGAACGAGATGCGATTGCTGGCCGTTGTGGTGGTAAGGACTGTGGACATCGGGGACGACGAGATGCGGTTGCATCGGACTCGGTTGGTCGTTGTAGTTGTAAGGATTGTGGGCATCAGGAACGACGGGATTCGGTTGCATCGGACTCGGGTGGATGTTGTAATTGTAAGGATTCTGGACATCGGGAATGACGGGATTCGATTGCAACGGCTGGTCTTTGGGATCTGGCCTCTGGCGTCTATAAAGGAGAAAGCCGGCGATCACTGCGGCGGAGACACCGGCGACGCCGATCCCTACGCCAACGTACATTGCAATAGGTATGTACGTAGGCGACTCGTTAGACGAATCCCTAGGCGACTCCGTGGACAACCCCGCAGATGACCCCATAGATGACTCCGTAGACGACCCCGTAAACGATCCCGTAGGTGACCCTGCAGTGCGTGTTGCAGGCGACAGGGACGATGCTGAGTTGGAAACGACGCTTCCTGTATTCGTGTACTCAAGGTGGGAGGGAGTGTAGGTTTGGAGCCAGGCCCAAGTGTCTGTATCCAGAGCATAGATATTTTTGTCGATGGTGGTACCCGACTGGCCTAGAAAATAAGAATGCATGGATGATGAGTTTATACTACCCTCAAAGATAAAAACGAAACCCCACCATGTGTAAATAATATATTACCAAACATGATGAATGCCGTAGTCCCAACCATGACGGCCGAATGGGCGAAGCGCGGTGTTGGGGCCACTCCCGTTGTCGCGGGCACGCTCCATGCCAAGTTCGCGGCCTTCATGTCAAGCACTGCAATGTCTAATGTCGTAAATCAGGTGAGATGCTGATGCATGCATCATGAACTTTGCATGCCACCCCACTTAATAAAGAAACCTCAAACTTACCGCCTGTCCCCAATCCTGAAGCTAATTCCCCACCATGAATAATAATTCTGTTGTCATATGCTATTATACGAGAAAACAAATTTCAGGTGAATTTCGGTCAATGAATAAAACTGATTATTGTAGCCAATATACGCGAATGCTTTTTGTAAATAAAATAAATAAATAAAACTCACTGGTGACGGAAATGTGACTGATGCGCGGGAGAGGAGCGGTACCCGCAAGGGAGGCGGTCTGTCATATGGTCAAGGGTGAATAAATAGGTAGGTATAAACACACATCACCGAAACGGAGAGGAAATAAAGGAATCGACACAACTCCCTCCTCTCCTACTTACGAGAAGAGTCCAAAGGCCCGAGTTGGTATCGAACACAAGCACATCGGAAAATGGACACATGCCTGTTTGACAGGTCCCCCCCAATATGACCATTCTCCCATCAGACAGTAGGTTAGCCGAATGAGCTTGTCGCCCTCCGCCAGGCGCGCTACCACCAACGAGACTCCAAGTCAGAGTAGGATAAGTGGCGAGCTTATATGAGGAGCTGAAGAGCGTAGTACCGGTCGAACTTGACTCGCCGCCAAACACCCAGATGGAGTTGTCGGAATAGTGGGAGACGCCGGTGTGGGAGTCAACGGGTGGTGGCGGGGCGCCTATGTAGTTGGTGGGTTGACCCCAGGTGTTATTTGTGGTGTCGAAGCTCCAGAGCATGTTGGTGTCGCTGTTGAACGTCCCATTGACGTACTGCCCGCCAAAAAAATAGATAATAGTATTGTTGAAGCCACCGCAGCCGGCAATTTCACCTGGGTTGAGCGAAGGAAAATGGATAATTGGACGATATGTTAGGAGGATGTGAATGACGATATGATGGTTAAAATGGTGCTTCGGAGACATTAGCATAGGCCTATACACCTTGGATAGCCGGACCCGGAAACGTGCCACTGGCCGGATCCCAGGGTGGGTTGCTCACGCCGAAGCTCTTGTCGATCGGAAGGATGAGCATATCATTGGTAGGAGGTCCGCCAGCATTGCCCTGGACGGTCGTATATCCGCCCTGGATGTATAATCTAGGGGAATGCAAACCGACGTCAATTTTTTTAAAAAAGAAAGAGAACAGTTTCTTCCGCCAAGTCACCAAGGGGAGGGGACAAAAAATCATGGAGGTTTGCTCACTTAGTTCCCACGAGTACTGCCAGGGTCCCGGCTCGAGGGACAGCGACGTAGCTGTTTGACGGGCCGATGCCGATGGCAAAGAGGAGAGCGGTGAGGAGGGACCGTTTGAGGTTGGACATTGTGAATGTTGACAGCCTCAGCAGATCAAGAGTGTATGTGATGAAAGAGGGGCAGGCCAATCTCGCCTTATGAGCTGTGAGATATTCGGCAATGGATTATCGAGATGGGCCCATTTCTAGGTCCCGCCACCAACTTGTTTCGGCTAACACGTGATGACTGAAATGGAAACCAGGGAGCATCCCTGTGAGGCTCGACCCGGTGCAGCCGTCAAAGCCTGGCAATTGGACTTCTGATACAAAAATGCAGGATCACCGTCGTCGGTGACACCGAACACCGAAAAAGGAATTCATACATATGCTGCGGCGCTTTATTTGGGATTCCGCTTTTAATGTTCTAGACATGACCTGACAATTCCGGGACGGCATGGTGGTCGTTGTTTCACGACTTGCAGAGCACGTCCACGGCACACATGTCTGTTATTCCGATGAGTTAACCGTGACTGTAAACTCCCGTTGAGATGATCCCAATTGGGGTTATACCGTCGACCTGCTAAGCCTCCTTTGGTCATCTGTTCGGCTTAAAATGAGTGAAATGTGCGCAGCATGCATAGCCAAGAATGAAAATTCGGACCGGATGGCCAAAATTAGAAAGGGATGATATAAAAGATGAAATTACTGGCCACAAACCTCACCCCCCATCATCAAGTAAATTACGAGATCCAAGAGTATCGCCTTTCTATTGAATCTCTTATAACTCAATAGCCACTGTTCAGGCATATCTCCTGAAAACAAAACCTTGATCAGCATGAGAGACAGCATTCCAGGCAGCCTTCTGACGACTACTAATGAGCAGGAAATCCACATTGTTACATAGCAAAACAGGTAAAGAGGAGATGATTTTGATCATAGAGCACAACTGTTATTTTATTTTATTTTATTTATTAAAAAAAGGTACATCTACCTGCTAACCTGATACCAGTAACGCTATCAAAAATCGTTTCTAGTTCCACACAAAGTCACCAAAAGCTTTGTGGGCCGATGAAATATCCTGGAGGAGATGCAGATGACGCTTCTTGACTATGCACATATGCCAGCCTTCAAAGACATTGGTGGGATGGGGAAATCCGAATTTTTGTTACCAGTTTCGCCAAAATATTCTTACATCTTTTGCCATCCTTAAATGCATTTCGAGGACTGCCAATAAGCATCAATTCTGACAACTTTTGCAATGATGATGTGGATTGAGATCGCAGACGCCAGGGCAAGTATGATGAGGTAGAACCGCTATACCGGCGATTCACAAGGTATTGGGACCAGAGCACCCAGATACAGCATCATCTGTAAGAAAATATGGCTTTGTTCTAAAAAAAATGGCCATGACAAGTACGACGAGGCAGAACTTCTGGGCACTGGCAATCCGTGAGAAAGTATTGAGAACAAAGCACTTGGATACAGCATTTCTGAATGATCCGGCTGTGCTCTACTTTAGCCAGCACATGCCAGCTGCTTCTTGAGATGCACCATTAAAACAGAAATGTAGGAATATATATTTTTTTTGGAGTGTATGCTCAGTTGGTTAGTACTAAAAGGGTGTGTATGGGTATTGTGAGAAATGGATATAAAACATCTTTTTTTTGAGTCAATCATGTGACATCAATACGGTCATCAATGTTATTATATCTCTGATGCTTCATATAGAAGATGGTTCTTTTGGGAATATTAATGATGTTGTTGCACACAGTCCTTTCTCTACTATCTTACCAGTCATAATAGTTTGATAAGCAATCTTCCAAGTCTACTTTCTATAATTAATACTCCTTCTACCTTAGGTTGGTTTGCTATATCTGTTGCAGGGCAGTGGGAGAGAGGCAATGGTGATAAGTTGTCTCTTTATCAGTATTGGATCAGTGTCTTCTTTACTTTTTTGCAGTTTCTGATACCTTTGGCTGTATCTGGAATATACTTGTTTTGGTACAGTACTTTTTTTCTTTTGCTATCACCAATAAGGTATCATCTCAATGTGTCATGGATTATATAGGGAGTTAGCTGATCTTGGGCATCATGTACTCAGTATAGGCTACCTGCAGATCCTTAGTACCTGTGGTGGGGCCCTCTGGCTTTGGTGAGCTTCCTGGTGAGCATAGTTCTAGCATAGATAACTGTTTTTTCAGATGATATCAGGATGGGAGGGGAGATGGCCATCATAGATAGAAGGAAGGACAATAATGGTGAACCAGTAGAGTACTAGACTGAGGGTAGTCATTGGGACTAGAGTAGGTACTACTTCAGTGAGGCCTTTTGATTGATATGGAGTAGTTAGATAATAGGTATCACTCACATAATATATGAGATTGAGTCCCAGTTATTAGAGGGGGTTGGGGGGCCTGAGACTATCCATTTCAGGTATCTTGGCTATACTTAACTAGAACCAGGAGCTGATATGACAATATGATTGAGGCCTATAGGTTTGAGTAGTGGGGTATTAGGGGTCTTCTCTTGCCTCATATATAAGTTCTTTACTTATCTCATCTAGGAGAACTAGGCCCTATTCACTATAATGTACTTTGATGAGGGTTTTTTCTTTATCTGTTATTCTTCTTGGAGTGGCAGGAGCTATTTTATTTAGTTTAGGCATGGCCTTATACATATGTTGAGATTTCAGATATATGCTTTCAATCATTAACATATAGCTGAGTTCTCCCTGGGGGTAGGGAGAGTATGGTGTACAGAATGAGGTGTGGGCTACTATAGGCCCTACTGTTTCTGGCATGGTTGAGCTGCTGGACAATAGTTAACCTAGATTAATGAGGGGATAGTGCTTGATGGGTAGTGGAGGAGGGTTTTGGCCTATATAGTCTAGGTTCCCTTCCAATAAAATCTGCAGGACTCTGAGTCTATAAAACAAACAAAAAAAAAA